>OX578133.1:165298714-165308714 GCA_951213105.1 Amaurobius ferox
AGATAGTGAATGTATTTGTAAATTAAACAAATTTGCTAAATTTCTAAATCCAGACTTGGGGCATATAGTTACAGGATATTTAGACATTGTTAGTGACAATGTGTTAAGAACCATTATGTCATTTGGCACTAAATTTAGGATACCTTCTTGTAATAATTCTTTTAAAGTTTTAAAATCAATTAATCTTGATCTTGATATATATATATATATATATATATATAAATTAGCTTGTAAATACGCTCTGCCATTAGAGGCATTTAATATGTGGAAATTTACTTTATTAGAATCCATTAAAAATTCTATTAGAGATATTAAATTGTCTAGATCTTTATATAATTTTGATAATATTAAACATTCCATTAATGATTTACAAAGATCCTTTGTTATCTATGTTGATAAATCCTCTAATAATTATGCTATTATCTGTAAAAAATTCTATATTCAATTTCTGTTAGATTATTTAAAAATAACAGTCTATTTAAACTAGATTCATATTCCATTAATAATATTAAACTGAAAATTATCAATATGTATAGTGATTTAAATATTAATTATGAATTTCTTAAATTTCCATATATAGTGCTTATTCCAAAATTTCATAAAAATCCTATTAAATTTAGAGCAGTAACTAGTGGCCATAATACTTACTCTACTACTGCGAGTAAATTATTACTAAATTCTTTAAATCTAATAAATAATAATTTATGCCAGACTAGCAATAATTACCTTATTCTAAATAATAGTAAAGAATTAAAGAATAAATTAACATCTCTTAGAAAAATAATAGGATTTCATAATTTTGATTTTAAAGATCTTTTAATAATATTAAGATATCTGATCTATACCATGTAATTTTAGCGCTATATAATGCTTATATTACTAATCTTTCAAATCAAATAAGTTTTATAAATTTTCCTAAATTTCTTCACTTTGTTATTTTCAATAATTATATTTTTCAAGGAAATAAATTATACTTACAAGTCTCAGGAGTTCCACAGGGTGGCTGCAGTAGCAGTATGTTAGCTAATTTATACCTTTGTCATTATGAAAAGTCTTTTACTTCAATAGATTATACTTTTTACAGATATGTTGATGATCTGATTTGCTTAGTATATACTGAAAATTATGTCATAGATATAGATTTCTATCCAGATAATTTGGAATTAATTCCTAATGAAGCTACTATTAGTAATAATTTTAATTCTTTGGATTTAAATCTTTTTATTCATCCTTCTAATAGAATTGTTACAAATTTATATGATAACAAGAAAGATCAATCATGCATAAGCATTGATTATGAAACACTTTCCAACTGAAATGTAATTTCATTTAAAAATTTCTAAAATGTGATTCATTCAGTGGTAATATCTTTTACATTATCACAGAACTACAGTAATTTATTATACTTAAATATTTAAAAATGTATCGAAATAAAAATCATCTGATTCTTTATGCAAAATCAATGAATATTTCATTCATATAACTTGTATTCCAGACTCCAGAGCTAAATAATTTTGTGTGAAAAAAATTCAGCAATTCTTATGTAATTCATCTTACAATCGCTTGAGATATTTGCATTCTGCATATGTTAAAATTAGGCTTCCTTGAAGAAATAATAAAAGTTTAGGGATCATTTAAAATCACAACTATTGTAATTGCATAGGCACGAAATTTAGATACACAGATAATACACAGATAATATATATGTGTATGTGTATGTACTCAAAGTATTGGAATCGTGCCGAGGATCGGAACTCGAATTTTCAAAGTATCTACACGTTTTGGGACTTCTAGAACACGAAAAAACTACTTTTAGGAAGACGTCTGTGTGTGTAAGGGTGTATCTGTGTATGTTTCTGTGTGTCTGTGTGGATATTACATCCACTCTAATTGAAAAACTAATGGACCGAATTTCATACAATTTGGTAGGTATGTTTTTTGTGGGAAATCCTGATGTTCATTAGATTATAGTACGATTCGTAATAAAAGAATCTGCCTTCTTTGCGAAATGGCCGCAGAAATTGCCTTTATCCACTCTAGCTAAAAACTAATGAACCAAATTTAACAAAATTTAGAGTATAATATTTCAATAACCTACAAGTGATTTATATACAAAATTTAACAAAATTTTGTATATAAATCATTTGTAGGTTATTCTACTACGATTCGGGAAAAAGGAACGGGCTATTTTTGCGAAATGGCCAGCAAAAATCGTTATATATAAAAATAAAAGACTACGTGTGCTCAATTATATCAATTAAATTCCTATTTTATATGTGATTTTTGACAACAAAAAGAATAAGACTAACCCCATTACTCTAGGACTAGCCGTTCTTGAGATATTCTAGTTTTTTCGCGTTTTCGCTACGCCACCTTTGACAATAAGTCCAGCTATCAAATGAGAACCAAATTTAAGTTTAACGTGTAAATTCAATGTCATTTAAAATACTTATGTTGTGCAGATAAACTCAAATTATCATTGAATAAATAAAGAGAACGAATATGAGTCTGCAGAGAAAGACATGTGCAGTCCACATCAGAATTTTTAACAATATTACACCAATGATTTATAGAAGTGAACGGGGATTATTTTCAGGCCATTTCGAAAAAAATGTATAATCTATATTTAAAGATCCATCAAATTTTTGTCGAATAAAATGTTCAACAAATTTAAGCTGTGTACCAAATTTTAACTCTCTAGGACGTAGGAAAGTGCATTTAAAATGCCATCAATTAAATTTATCATGAAGAGTTATATAAAATTTTAAAAAAATGAAAAATTGTTATCTACCAAATTTATCTTAAAATATGAAGCCACTCCCATATGCAAAACGTTTAAACAAATGGAGAGATATTTATTATATAATATCTCTTTTTTTTCTTTCTGGAAGATATCCCAAAGTCAGAATTTAATTGAATTTGTTTTTTTCCCTATATTAATTAATTTTTTTAATTAAAAAACTACTTAACATATTTTACTGAATTTTTTTTTATATATTCTATGGGATAATGTGAATATTTCCTAAAAATTTCGAAGCAATCCGTGAATTTTAAATTTACTTAAAAAATGTTTGAAAAATTAGGTCCCATAGGGTTCAATGTATTTCATTTTTTCAACCCGGGTTCAATAAAAAACTAATTGGGTGATATTATTTATTTATATTCCCATAGGTCCTACAGACCGTCTGAACAACATACTAAAATTTCATTTTGATAAAGTCATTTTTACGGCAGTTATCGTGCTAACGGACAGACAGACAGACAGACAGACGGACAGACAGACAGACAGACAGACAGACAGACAGACAGACAGAATGAACAAAGTCATAAACACTTTTCAACTTTGTTGTAAAGTGTTAAAAAAGACTATTATAATTTTAATATTAATAAAAGCTTACCATTTAATTTCTGTAACTCGATTCAATTGTTAAGAAATATTATACTTAATAAGCTTTTTAGAATTTATAGATTATCTGATAAAAAATTTCATGCTATGTATATAAATAATCTCAAAATTACCAGCAATTTATATAAATATCCCTCTAATTTAGTAAATGTTATTGTTAAAAAATTTAGAATAGCTGGATTTTTATAATTCTTTTCATATTATCTTATAATTCTATTCATAGTATCTTATATTAGCCAGACATCTCCATTCTCTTGTATTATTAATATTTTTATTTTTACATCCTCTTCAACGTCAGCAATACTATTATTAGCCCCACCTTTTAGTAGCTCTTTTTGTATAACATTAATTGTTCTTACCTTTTCGCTTTACTGTTTTTCAATTCTTATGAATAGCAACAGTAGATCATTTTTTATTTTTTATTTGCGAATGGCAACACTGGTCTCTTCATTCAGTTTTCCCGGTTTCGAGTTGTTTGTACATATGCTGTGCATTTTCCAGGGTATTCATGTTTTCCTCTTTATTCCTTCTTTATGTATGTCGTCCAAGTAGAAATAGTTTATAGATATAATCTATTTATTTCTTCAGAAACAAACATATTTTGTGTTTGCTTCGTCAAAATACTTGGACTTGAAAACGAATTTTACGAAGTGAACATTTCTAATTTTTTTGGCTTAGCCCTTTTTCCACGTGTATAGAGATATAGCTTGATTTTTAAAGTTTTTCTTTATTCGTTTCCATACCATTGAATTTTGTTGATTTTCTATAACTTGATAACTCGTGTTTTGTATTTTTTTTCGTTTGATTGATGATTTGCTGTTTTATATTTTATTCTGTGGGTGTTTTAGAAAGTTAGGTTTATCCTGTTGCGGTTTCTTTTCATTCATTGGATTTTCAAACTACTATATATATATATATATATATATATATATGTGTGTGTGTGTGTGTGTGTGTGTGTTTATTCTTATTCTTATTTTTTTCATCTTATACATAACATTGTATTCTCATATAAATACACATCCATACGCTGATATATATGATTATTTTATTTGATTTTTTTAATAATTATATCTGATCCATTTTCTACGTCGGGCCATGTGCATTATTTCTATAATGCGTTTTACTGTAATGCACACAGAAACGAAGAATCAGCAGTAACAAACCTGATATGGCCCTTGATAGCGAACATGGCTTCGGAAATACTTTTCATTTTTTTTCAATTTATTCATTTTCAAAACATTTTTTTGAAAGCCAGAAAGGCCTAGCTCCAAGTGCAAAAAAATTTTATGTTTTGCAACTTTTCATCTTATACAATATTCATGCTTTTAAACCATGTATGTTTATGCAGAGAACAAGGGGATTAATACCTTAAGTACCTGTATTTCATATATGATTTATAACAAAAAAATTAATCTAAGGGCGTATTTCAGGGTTTATATCCACTTATCTTTACCACAAGTAATTATTTTTCAATCCCATACATTATATCTAGAAAAGGGAAAAAGGGGTATTTTATACCAATTTAGTACCTGTTTTATTAACACGTTACAACATAGTTGAAAAGTGTTTATGACTTTGTTCATTCTGTCTGTCTGTCTGTCTGTCAGTATATCTGTCCATTCGCATGATAATTGCCGTAAAAATGACTTTATCAAAATGAAATTTTAGTATGTTGTTCAGACGGTTCGTGGAAAATATGGGAATATAAATTAATAATAACACCCAATTAGTTTTGGACTGAACCCGGGTTGAAAAAATGAAATACATAGAACCCTATGCGACCTAATTTTTCAAACATATTTTAAGCGAATTTAAAATTCACAAATTGCTTCGGAAGTTTTGGTAAATATTCAAATTATCCCATAAAAAATATGAAAAAAATTTCAGCAAAATATATTCGGTAGTTTTTAAAATAAAACTTCAAATAGTAATTACACCCATATTATATGAAGAGATCTCGTCACCCACTTCCAAATAAAATATGGCATCCATCTCGTGTCAAAATCGGGAATTTTAAAGTTATTTTTAATTTATATTTAGTGGCGTATCCGTCCTAAAACCGCTTTATTTTTGCTTAAATTCTGTGCATCTACATCCTGAAACAACGCAATTACAATATATTTTATATTTGAGTTTTGATGATCATCAAACTTTGATTATTTCTACAACGAAGTCTAATTTTCACTTATGGAGAATGTAAACAAATAAAGATGTAGGATGAGTTGTATAAGAATTGCTGAATTTCTTGAACGCAAAATTATTTGGCTCTGGAGTCTGCAATATAGCTGATACGAATGAAACATTCATTGATTTTTGTACATAGTTGAAAAGTGTTTATGGCTTTGTTCATTCTGTCTGTCTGTCTGTCCGTTCGACCGATAACTGCCGTAAAAATGACTTTACCAAAATGAAATTTTAGTTGCTCAGACGGTCTATAGAACATATGGGAATATAAAGAAATAATATCACCCAATTAGTTTTGGAATAAACCCTGGTTGAAATAATGAAATACATTGAATCCTATGGGGCTTAAATTTTCAAACATTTTTTACACAATTTTAACGTTCACAAACTTCTTCGAAAATTTTAGGAAATATTCAAATTATCCCATAAAAAATATAAAAAAAATTTCAGTAAAATATATTCGAAATTTTCTTAAAATAAAATTTAAAATAGTAATTGCAAACATATTATATGAAAATATCACTTGACCCACTTCAAAATAAAATATGGCATCCATCTTGTGTCAAAATCATGATTCTTAAAGTCCTTTTTATATTTAGTGTTGCATCCGTCCTAAAACCGCTGTATTTTTTTTTCTGTATTTTCACTGCCCCAACGCAATTACAATATTTTGGAGTTTAAATGATCATCAAACATTAATCATTTCTACAACGAAGCGTAACTTTCCCGTATGGAGAATGTAAACACATCAAGCTGTAAAATAAGTTGTATAAGAATTGCTGAATACCTTTATCACAAAATTATTTAGCTCCGGAGTCTGCAATACAGCTGATATGAATGAAACATTCATCGATTTTACATAGAGAAGCAGACGATTCCATATTATTGCTTTTCTGATGAAGGTTTAAGTATGGAGTTAGAAAGTGATTTCAACTCTATGGTTTTACGATTTTAAGTAAAATAAATTATTGTAGTATTGTGATAATTTAAAAAATATCGCCGCTGAATGAAAGGAATGGAAAAAAGTTTATGAATGAAATATTCACTGCTTTTATATAGAGAGCGAGGCGATTTATATTTCGTTGACGTTATTTGAATAAAATTCATTCGTTTACGGCGAAGTTTTCAAATATATTAAATTACTGTAGTATTGTGATAATTTTAAAAATATCACCGCTATATGTATCGCATTTTAGAGATGTTTAAGTAAAATTGCATTTCAGTTCGAAAGTGTTTCATAATCAATGCTGTATGACTGATTTCTCTTGTTTATGTTGTTTTATTTATAATGATATTTTCTCCATGTCGTAGAGTCTATTTTGATTTCAAATATTCACTTCAGATCATTTATTTTCAAAGTAACTTTACAGACCAATTTCACTAAATGATAAATCACTGGTATTTATAATACAAGTAAAATCGAATTATTAATATATTTTAATATATATATATACATATATATATATATATATATATATATATATATGTGTGTGTGTGTGTGTGTATGTGTGTGTGTGTGTGTGTATATATAATAAAAGTTTGAATGCCCAATGAAAGAAAAGCGAGAAGCTATAACTCGAAAAACCTAACTTTCTAACTAGCTTGCAAAATAAAAGTATAAATCAGCAAATCTTCAATCAAATGGAAAAAAATATAAATTTCGAATCATCAAGTTAAATAAAATCATCAAAAATCAATGGTATGGAATCGATAAAAGAAAAACAGATGAAATCCAAGCATTAATTCTATACACGTGGACACGGGCTAGACATAAATCATGTTCATTTCTCCCAAACTCTTCCTCGGGTCCAAGTATTTTGTCGAAACAAATACAAAAATGTATGTTTCTGAAGATAGATAGATTATATCTATAAAATATTTCTACTTGGACAATATGCATAACCTATGTGAAAACCTATGTTAATTCCATAGAGAAAACGGCACAAGTGTGGTTTTTGAAAAGTAGAAAACTTACATTTGCGAAAAAATATAAGAAAAAAACTCGCATTTACGAAATTTTGTTAGTAAAAAGTATGTTTTTGTGAAAAAACGTTAAAAAATAGCACAAGTGCGAAAACCTATGTTAATTTCCATAGAGAAAACAGCACAAGTGCGGTTTTTGAAAAGTAAAAAACTAACATTTGCGAAAAAATATAAGAAAAAAACTTGCATTTAAGAAATTTTGTTAGTAAAAAGTATGTTTTTGTGAAAAAACGTTAAAAAATAGCACAAGTGCGAAAACCTATGTTAATTTCCATAGAGAAAACAGCACAAGTGCGGTTTTTGAAAAGTAAAAAACTTACATTTGCGAAAAAATATAAGAAAAAAACTTGCATTTAAGAAATTTTGTTAGTAAAAAGTATGTTTTTGTGAAAAAACGTTAAAAAATAGCACAAGTGCGAAAACCTATGTTAATTTCCATAGAGAAAACAGCACAAGTGCGGTTTTTGAAAAGTAAAAAAAACTTACATTTGAGAAAAAATATAAGAAAGAAACTTGCATTTACGAAATTTTGTTAGTAAAATGTAAAATTCTTACAGTTATGTATTCGTAACCGCCATATAGGAGAGGGATAGTGTAAGAACCTTAGCATGTTCTTGGCACGCTCCTAGCATGCGGATATTCATTACTTTATTTAATTATCCTTATAAACACCTTTAATTCATTTAGAAAAAAGAAAAAAATCCCAACTATCAGAAAAATTCCCAGTTTTAATTCTCCTTTCTGCCGCTAGGGGCGCTGATGGTTCAATTCCGCCACTGTCACAGAACCCCAAGCGTTGCCACCCCGAAAATAGTTTCTATCCCCCAGGTGTTGCTATGGTAACCCAAACAGACAAAAAAAATATATTTCTAAGTTCTATCCCCGATAGTTCCACTTTCCGCCGCTAGGGGGCGCTGATGGTTTCATTCCGCCACTGTCGCAGAACCCCAAGCGTTGCCACCCCGAAAATAGTTTCTCCCATACTTGTAAAAAATCTCATTCCAAAAAATTTATTTCCCCCTCAACCCCTCGTACAAGACCACGGCATCGTTGCCACCCGACAAAAAGTTTCTCCAAAATATTTACCCCCACTTTTTTTCATTTACCCCCCTTTTACACCCCCGTCCAGGATTACGGAAGGCGGAATGGCCGCCATCTTGGATTCCGCATTCCGCATTATTCCGCCACTGCCGCAGAACTCTCCTTCCTTATCTACTCATAAAGAAGAAAAATAAAAGGGAACAAGAGTACCTGCAAAATAACACAACAAATGCACGAACCTGTCGAACCCGGGAACCCAGAATGAAGAGACCAGTGTTGCCATTCTCAAAGGAAAAAGAAATGATCTACTGTTGCCATTCCTAAGATATAATTAACTTTAATGCGAAAAAGCAAGAATAACTGATAATATACAATCAGATCTACAAAAAGGAGGGGCTAATAATAGAAAGCCTAATGTTTAAGTGGATGTAAAAATAAAATATTATTAAAACAAGAGTATGGAGATGTCAGGCTAATATAAAAAACTATGAATGGAATTTATGAAAATCAAGTTAATCTAAATTTTTAACTATACCATTTACAAAATAAGAGGGATATTTATATAAATTGCTGGTAATTTTTAGATTATTAATATGTATAGCATGAAATTTTTTATCAAATAATCTATAAACTCTAAAAAGCTGATTATGTATAATATTTCTAAACAATAGAATCGAGTTACAGGTATGGTAAGATTTTATTAATGTTAAAATTAAAATAGTCTTTTTTATCATATAAATTAGTAACAATTCTATTAGAAGGTTCAATAATAAGATTTAAATCCAAAAAATTAATATTATTACTAAGATTAACTCCATTAGGAATTAATTCCAAATTGTCTGGATAGAAATCTTTATCTATGACATAAATTTCAATATATACTAAGCAAATCAGATCATATCTGTATAATGTATAATCTATTGAAGTAAAAAAGTTTTTAGTATCTACGGTATTTATAAATTTATATATATATATAGGAGAGGGGAAAATATATATATATATATAGGAGAGGGGAAAAAAAAAATAAAAAAAATAAAAATAAATATATATATATATATATATATATGTTTGTATGTTATATATAGTTATTTATTAATTATATAAATAAATAAAAATGAAAAATAATAAACTAAGTCAAAAACATTAGAAAAATCAAAAAATCGGAAAATAAGATGCATTAACATTAATGTTTTGAATTTTATTTTCGCAAAAAAATGTAACTTTTGTCAGTATTGAAACTACGTTTTGTGCGCCCTTATAATGGTGTATAGTGGCATTCTCGATTATCCATTTTTCCTATGAATTCTTGTTTAGTAGGAATTTTCATCTATGATTCATATTCATATTCTGTTCTGCATGTTTGGGAAGTTGTATTCTGAATTGCTT
>OX578133.1:165911214-166116214 GCA_951213105.1 Amaurobius ferox
TGAAATATCATAATCAGTATTAGATTTATGCTATGAATGAAATGTTACATAATAGGTAAAAGGAAGAAATCTTTAGAGGTGATTGTAGATTTTGCTATTTTCTGCAAGTTGCATCTCACAAATGTTACAAAATATGGCTCATTAAGGTGTGACTAATAATTTGGAAGTTCATAAAAACTAAATGCAGAAAATACCTTAAGTTAAATTATTAAATGTTTGATATTTAATCTAATATAAATCTTAAAAGAAATAATGCATAAAATTACTGTAATTATATGTGCAAAATCAGAAAACTACATTATTAAACTTGAAGAAATTAAAAAGAAAATAGACTTAGCCAATAGAAATATGTAAATTGCCAAAAATAGACACAAAAAGTTAAAAAAGTAGAACTGAAAAAGATAAAAAATACCAAAAATAAGTCCAGCATTAAGATGGTCACCAATTAAATGTTCAGTGAAATAAAAAGTAATAAATTACAAGTTATTAATATAACAAATAATTTGTCCATTTAAGTCACATATCCCTTTACACTAATACTTATCAGGCTCTTAGTTCTACTTTTATAATTTATATCAATTTGCATTCCATCAACAAAAATATTTGAAATCTAGAATTTTCTTGACCACAATCACCCCTGCATTTATAAATTTTGCTATAAATAATTTTAGACCCATGCTTATAAATATTTATTTCAATAAAATGAAAGCAGTGGAGTGCAATAGGAAGCAATATAAATATGTGAGTTTTTAGCTAAATACCTTCAGACATTCATACATTCCTTTAAATGTAATAGCATATATCAATATAATTTGAAAATAATCAGAATAGGGAGAGGAAAATACAAGTACATGCACAAAATAAGTGAGGCAAAAATTTTAGAGCCATACTTTTTTAACTAGTGAGGATAAGCTAGGGCAAAATGTGGCAATATTTTAAAAGAAAATAAAAAGGCAACAAAAGTAATGTAATGCCTTTCAAGTAGGATGAATTTGAAGAAGAAAAGCAAGATACTTGCCACTTTTAAGCCCAGCTATGCCTGAGAGGGACTTGGTGTCTATGAACAAAAGAAAAAAATGTTTCAAAGGATGGGAAAATAATTTTATGCGACGAATATCACTGAAAAACTTAACCGAAGGTATTTTAGAAGAAAAATCTAAAGCATTTAAGTGAAGAAAAATGTTTTGGTTGTTTACAAGCTTGGTATATATGAAAGTATGGCTTTAAAAATGTAAAGGGAAAAAAAGCAAACAGCACTGAAATTTAATAAGATTTTCAATGCGAATTTGAGAAACTAATCAATGATTAAGAAATCAAATGATGGTACAAATAACTTGGAAAAAAAAATTTAAAAAATTATGTTTTTGAGGGTGAAAACACTCACTTTGTGAGGCAAGAAAAACTATGAAAACTAAAATACACACACAAACATTAAACCCCACAAACTTAGCAATAAGTTTGATAAGAATGCTATACTGTACCTGAGATGCAAGTGTAAAGTTTGGAGGGCCAGGAGAAATATTTTTCTTCTTGCCCCCTGCACCTGTTCCTCCACTATTTGCAGCCGAGGATTTACGCTTGCGTCTCTTGCTTGGAGGACGTTGAGTTTCTAATATGGGGGGGAAATTATACTTTACTTAATGAAAAACAAAATTAGGTGATTGAATGGTTAACATCTAAGGAGAAAATATACAATGTACAATGTAATGTAAAACAATTAAAATGTTTACATGTATTATGCATTTTGTATTTCTGTATCAATCTGTCAGGGTGTATACTGATTTTTAGTCATCAAAATCAAGGACTTTTCAGATTTTATGAAGTGAAATTTCTATAGGTGCAACTCAACATAATACTGTTACAGAAGTACATAAGATCAACTGGTTACGGAAGTGGAAGTATGTAAAGGAAGTGGCATCATACTGTTATAAATACATAACAGAAAACCATTGTTATAATTTGACATATCTGTCAACCCCCATAGAGAATCCAAGATGTATTTGTATCATTTGGTTCTATATACCCTTTAAGCTGTATTATAAAACATTTCTGATAGAAAATTATATTATGTAAAAATAGCACTAAACTGATCAGGTTACTTTTAAATGTCAAGATTTGTTGGAATTAACATATTTTTACTTAGATTTATATCTTACATGTGGTCCTCATCACACATTATTTTTAATAGAATTACTTGCAATTTTTAGGCATTTTCAGGGTTGCCAACATTCTACAAGAGTCATCAGCAGTAACAGCTAAGAATTTCCGTTTTCAGGGATATTTTAGGAGCACTCTGCAAAAATTTAATTTTGACTCATTCTTTGATGTTATCTATAACTCATTCTTTTATTTTGTCAGTCTTGTAGAAATTAAATCATTACAGTAATTGTTTAGGATTTCTGAGTTTAAAACAAAAAACACAAATTTTCCATAATTTACAAAACACACATTTTTCATAATTGACAAACACAATTAAAACAAAAAACTATAAAATTTTTATTCTAAAATTGCAGTATATTCTTAACATATTTATGTAATTATATTAAAATATACATTGTCTACACATGATTAAAATTTGGTGGAAGTACCTTATAATCAGGGGTGGGGAATCCCACTCGCCACTGGTGAGTCCAGTTTTTACTTGGTGAGTTCAATTTCATTTGAGTCGTAAAATTTTAAAATTCTACCTCAAAGCAAGCTTGAATGCACAAAATAATGGAGATTTCCCAAAGGTTCGAAACACGTGGCAGGCGGCGAATTCTGACTATAATTAAGGTTCAAAAGTGGTTGTGAGAGGTCGTCGTGGGTGTGAAAATCAGTTTATGCAATAACCATCTGGATTGGTGAGTTGTACATAGCACATAAGAAGGGCCCTTCGACCTTCACCTACGGAGAATACAAAGCTAGCTCTTCCCACGAAGTTTTCGACTGCATATTATCACTCCCCTCTTCTCCAAACAATAATAATAAGATAAAATCGTGATCTAGTGCCAAAGAAAAATGGAGAAACATCAACTTCATTCCTCCATTTAATGAAAAAAAATAAACAAATATATTTCCTCTCCCAATAGATAAAAAATTTTAAAGTTGTTTTCATTTATTACTTATAAACTTAAAGTTCTGAAGATTTGATCTTTATCATTTTTACTCTAAAACTAATACTTAAAAATTTAGCTTTCTGGATGGATTTTTTTTTTCTTTTGCGCAGTCATTTGCAGGAACATGTACGTGTGTATGTTAAGTCTGTCAAAACACAGGATGATTGAGGGGGGCGGGAAGAAAAGTTATGTAGATTAGCCCTTTTCAGTAGCTTCGATTTTTACAGGCTTTGATGAACCGTTGACCTCTGTTATGAGTGTAAACCACAGCTAACGGTGCAAATCCTGACGTAGCTGTTGATCGCGCACTTCCGCTATGTGCAAAAGTCATGGTTAACAGTGCAGTTCTTAAAGTAGCTGTCAATCACACACTTCCGTAAAGAGCGCAAATCTAGTACAGTTGATGAAGTATCTGTTGACTGCATACCCGGCAGCTACATGGGCTTATCGCTAATGATGTGGCTGTTGCGAGGGTAGATGCAATTCTGTTCTGTAACTTAGTGCCTTCAATTATTTTAAGTGTCTTTTTGGGTAATAGAATCCTGGTCTGTTTCAATTCTGGGGAAGACTGACTAGTAGTAATTAGCCTTCTTTATTCAATTTTTTAAAAATAACAACTACATTTCTACATCATAAAGCACGGGCGCGGTAGCCCATTGGTTAGCGCGCTGGAGTTGCACTCGGTAGGCCCGGGTTCGATTCCAGCCACTGCCAAAACTGCCGCCGTGTTCATGCGGAGTACGATCACGTTAAACATGTGGGTCCGAAAGTCCTTCCGAGAGGTTGGTGGTAGGGGAAGGAGGGTACGGTCCCTGTGGATGCCTCCCCCACTGGGTTCCGGTCTAAATTGGGTGGCACTTCCCGACCGTCCAAACAGTTACCTTACACCTTTCTGGTAGGTCGAACGGTCTGGGTCTCAACAACAACAACATCAGCACTACATTTTAAAATAAATGAATTTGTTATTCTATATATGTTTCATTAATGTTGCTGCCAGTGCTACATATACTTAGATATGTGCTCAAATTTAAATGATTATTTATAGCAAAAATTAAGTTGTGTACACATTGTACATTTTAATAAAAAAAGCAATGAAAGTCTAGCAATGTACATAATTTTATTATATTTGGTATTGTATTTAAACTTGTGCGAAATGTGTTAAAGTGCATGTAAAAATTGCATTTAGGGTTCTTGATTTCTTTTTGCTTATAAAAATTGAGAACCTTGAACAGTGCAACAGTACATGCAAATTGGTTGGTAGATACTTTTTCTGGTTGGTAAGAATTTCCAATAATTCCCCACCCCTACCTATGTTTTAAAGAAAATGTTTCTTTTGTTCAAAAATGTCTTTTCATAAAAATGCGACAAAAAGGCTTTCAAATAAATATTTTAATGAATTTACTTCAAAAATATTAAAAATACTTAAAATAATATATTGTTATAAAGGGGGGGGGGGGGGACAAACATTTTAATTCAATAAAAATAAAAAATACTTTTTTTTCTTTGTCATTTTAATTTCATTAAGGGCTCACTAACTTCAAAACTTCCTTCGCTCTCATAGCAGAGACAAAAGTCAAATAGTCTTTATTTGTAAAAGACTACATGAAGTGTTACTTATAGTAACTTTGAGAACAACTGTCAGAATCTAAATATTTATGAAAGCTCCACTTTTAACAAGGTAAAGCAAATAATATACAGCAATAATCTGATTTATTCATCTGCTTATGTATGAGTCTTAGCTATTATGAACACAAAACATTGACTCTTATTATATTAAGTATTAATGTGCAGCTTTGTTACAAACATATAAAAAAAAATACCTGGAGGTGCCACCATGCGCTGCCACTTTTGAAAGAGAGTAGTTTTGAGACAATCCCTAGGGCTTAAAGCATATGCTTTATGCCTTGACATAAGCTCTTGCATTGGTTCCAAGATGACGCATAACTAAAATGAAAATTTTAAGAGATAAATGCATAAAAATTCAAATTTGAAAAGTACTATACAAATTTCACAGGAAAATTAAGAAAACATTCAATCAAATAGGAGGTAAGGCATATGTCATATCAAGAAAGAAAAAATGAAATCAGCAAACTCTGACTGCCAAGATTTCAAGTCTGATTAAGTGTATAAAGATGAATACAACATTGTTTATGCTGCTAAATTTTTATATATCATTGCATCAAAACCAGCATGTTATGATACTTGATTTGTCACTTTGCATCTTTTCTAATACAACTTAATCTATAATTAGACAAGAGAATATAATCTACTATCTAGAAGTCTACATTACATATTAAAGGCTAAACTCTGCTTACATGGATTCCAGAGTGAAAAAAAAATTCAAATCAGACTGTTTTCCAATTCTGCTACACCACAGAGATATCACTTTGTTCATAAAGTTCCAAATCTGAAGTGGCACTATGGTTTTTTATATTGACTCACATTCTTGAAATTGTTTCTATCAGGATTCATACACGCTTGAAAGAACCCATTCACAGGAGTTTTCGAGCATTTTTCCATTAAACATTAAAAGCAGAAGTAAAACCAAGATTCCACAGACGTTTCTCTTAGAGCTTGGTTTTGTACTAACTACACCACTCCTGCCATACAAAGAATTCCTTTGATTTAAATTATAATGCACCAATAAAGAAAAGTTTGTCAATTTCTACTCCATAATTTATTAAAATTAAATATCAGTAATGGAATAGGGTTCAATAACAGATTTCTTCTTAAATGAAATCCAACTTAGCTGGCATGGTTGGTAAATGAATATTTTGTTTTCCATTTCTCCGTATATAATTGCTTCAAAATTCAATGGGAAGGGAGGGGGGGGGGGGGCAAATGAATTGTGCAAGCAAAAATAATTAAAAAATCAACATTTAGAACTAACCAAAATATGAAAATAACCTAGTTTAGTCAAGCCAGCGGGCAATATGAGGATGGAGAAAGATAATTGTGTACTCTCGGCAATGTCCGAGAATATAAACTAAATTGCGCAATCGTACCTCTTATGCAAAAATAATTAAAAAATGAACCTTCAAAATCAACTAAAAAATGAAAATAAGCTAATTTAGTCAAACCAATGTGCAATAATATGAGGATGGAGATGGATGGAAAAAAATTATTGTATATTCTCAGCAACGCTAGAGAATAAAAACTGAATTGTGCAATTGCATAATTTAAGAAAAGGATAATTTGTTTTATTTTTACTTGCATCATAAAAATAAAATAGTTCTATTGCTCTGATATGAAATCATAAGATGAAAATGGATGCAAACTGTTACATTTGGACTCTCAGCAATGCACTGGAAAATGAATTGAATGGTGCAAGTTCTCCCCCTGTGAATTTGTACATTTTATGGAAATAATTGCTGTTGGAAAACATTGCTTTTACAAAAAAAAGTGTCGAAGTATGCACAGTGATTGCGGAAACTTCATGGAGAATTTTTTTTAAATGCCAGACTTTTGTATGTTTTCTTTTCCATTGAATTTTGGGATTGGCACAGGTCAGAGCAAAATATGAGGAAAACACAAAAATTGGAGAAATTTTTTGTATCAGGGTATTAGATTTGGCACAGGTGCAACATTCCTGCATTTCCAACATCAGTATATGTCCACTATTATTATTTTGGTAATGCCACCTATCAATTATATCAAGAAATAAAAGATCGCGATGTCGATTTTTCAGGAGTATTTTCTTCTTTTTTAGGAGTTGGTCTAGGAAAATTATTATAGAAGTTTAGGACTAAAAGAAATAAAATAAGGAGTTTTTAAGGGTCCTTATAAAATAAAAACTTAAATCCAGGAGTTTTTGAGGATTTCCAGAAGGCGTATGAACCCTGTTCTATACTACTGAAACTGTTTTACTTATTTAGGTTGGTCCCAATGAAAGAGACAATTCTATTTCAGGTCTTTCAGTTCAATCACAATGAATCACTAAAATATTGATAATTGTCCTCCATAAATAAATAAAATGCAACATTGAAATTGATACTTTTTAAAAACAAAATTTTAAAATGTTTTCATCTCACTGTTTCAACTTATAACAGCCAGTAGTAATTTGCATATTGCGAAATCTCAAATCTGTAATCAAACTATGTATTTTTTAAAATCAAAAGCACTTTGTGCAAAGGATAAGAAAAATTTAAGCAATGTAATTAATTTATAATACAGCATACAGCTGCTTCAGAGATATGTTGGATTCCCTTCATCGAGACACCAACAAAATCGGAAATTAAAAATACGAAATTGGCACAAATGGAAGAACCACAGAGACATACCTAACTAAGAATACCATGGAGAGGGAATCAGAGCCCTCCAATTAGAAAACATCAAATAGAAAAAACCATCCCAGGTAATTCAAAAGGAGAGCTAAAACAGAAATTTGAAGTGTAACAAAACATAACAGCAGTCACATTAATTTAATTTCATTCTGTTTAGTACGCTGTGACTAACTGGCCACATACACACATTGTCTCCAACACAGAAAAGTGTCTGAAAATCTTTTTAAGAGAAGAAAAACAGTAGTTAGAGGACACACATACTTACTATTCCACATACTTACTATTCCATAAATGGAAGTACAAGCAGGTTCAGGATGTATTTTTGTTTGATACCGAGTATTTTGTTTGATATTCATTTTCTGTTAAATGAGTAGCACACAAACACTGGACTAATCATATTACGTGGTTTTTGAAAGGTACTGATAGAGATGTGTGACAGTTATTCATTTGTAGTAGTGTCTACTGTTATTCGAGTTATTTATGAAATTATCAAATGTGAGTAATATGTGTTTTATGAAGAAAGATTTTTTAACTTCATCATCATCATCATGGTACTACAGCCCTTGTAGGGCCTTGACCTCCTTTAAGATTTTTGACATTCCTTTCTATTAGCCGCTTTCCTCTTATAATTGCTAATACCAAGCAATTTCAAATCCTCCTCTACCTGCTCCTTCCATATGACCCTAGGTCTTTCTCAAGATCTTGACCCTCCTGGGTTTCCTTCCAAAAGTTTTCTAGTGACTCTCCTCTCCTCCATCCTCATCATATGTCTGAGCCATTGAATTCTTTTTTTTCTTATAGTTGTAACAATATCTATCTCTTTATATCTTTCATAAACCTCTTTATTTGTTCTACTCCTCCAATGTCCATTTTCACATATTGCTCCAAAAATTCGACGCAGAATTTTTCTCTCCCATATTCCCAAAAGATCGGTATCTCTTTTAATTAAAGGCTTTTTTTTAACTTAGTTCATAGAAATATATAGATTACATCTGGCAATGACCAATCTTCAGAAAAATGAGCTCCGAATTCTAATGGCGAACATACAGGCACTGTGTTTCTAAGCTAATTTAGTTAGGACTATTTTTAATTCTACTAATCCTAGTACAGTTTTCTAAATAATTTTTATTTTCAAGCTAGATGAGTACCTTAATTTGATAGTTTTGGTTTAGATTGATCATAAATTATGGTTATTCTTTTAGCTTTAAATACATAAATATATTACTAAATGAATGATATGAAACCATACTATTTCAAATGTTTTAGTTAGGAAATCTTAAACTCTTTTTCTTAAATGTGTATATTTGACCAGACTTAATTTGATATGTCTTATAACTCAAATGTATTATAAAATTAGCCAACTGTTTCTAATAATGCAATGAAGAGAAGAATATACTACTATTCAGTGTTTTATGGGTGTAGTAAATTTATGAGTTTATGAAAAATATCACCATCCATTTCTAATTTTCAAATATCTTCCATATTGTGTTCTCTTAATTATTTTATTAAAGATATATTTCAATATTTTTATCTTTAAAAAAGTAAGTACAACACACTAGTAATATTTTCTTAACTGCTATGAGTTATATATAATAGTTAACAAAATAGCACACTATTCGTATGATGACTTTCAATCCACTACTATCACTCCAAGAGATAGCAATGTAATATGGGAAATGCAGAAACACCAACGAGAAATTACACATGACATGATAAAAGATAGTTTTAAACCATTAACACATACTCTTTAACCTATCAAAGTTATTTTCATGATTTTTTTCATTTATTATTTATGATCCATGTGAACATTGCTTTAAAATTTTAAAATTCTACAGTTTATATTTAAAACTCTATAAAGTTTATTAATATCAATTTTGCACGTTTGAAATATCTTTGTGAAAACTGACATATCAAGTGGCTTAGCCAAGAGTCATAATCTTCTACTAGCTCACAAAATGCATCGTCTTTTCATTGGGTAAATAAAATAAATCTACTGCCATAGACCATCCATTCGACAGTCAACTCCCCCCTTTTCCCAAAGATCCGAACTACGCTTTTTAATATAATGATGTATATAGTTATGTAACTACTAGATTGATGATATTTCATAGTCATCAATATATTTTATATGTATGTGGGATTCTTTATGCAATTAGATATTTTTGAAATACATATTTATATTACATGTAAAAAGTATTATCAATGATTAAGATAATGGATACTATATTTTTAAAAATCTGATGATTAGATATTTATTCATATCTGTATTAAAACACTTGAAATGTAATTTTTACATTTACTACACTTTTCACGATATATTTCAGCTTTTATTATAAATAATATATGTATTATAATATTTTAATGATAGCCCTATGCATGTATGAGTGTGATCATTTAATTTCATTCTTCTAAAATTTTATTAAGAATGATCTCATCTCCTTTTTGAATTATAAACTTTATACATGTATATCTATGTTCCCTATTCTTGACTCCTAACTCAGTGACGTCACACTTCAAGTTGCTCTCCTGGTCGAAAAGCAACCCCCTCTCCCTGACCTACCTATTGTTTAAAGTACCTTGAGATAGATGGTCATAGGGCAGTGGAATAAGCCTCCCTCAGGCGGGGACTAACAAAGAAACTCCCCACTTCATGTTCCTAATCCCTCAATGCAATGGTTTCTCCCTCTGTCAGATTAGCAACCAGGTACTATAAGTATCTAACTCCTGTTGATTGTTTTCTGAGGTATGATTTAAGTATATTTAAACTCTTTGGGATACAACACATAAAAGTGGGATACAACACATAAAAGTTTTCTCATAAGTGCCTATTAATATTACATTAAACATTACATAGGGAAATTTAAATATTTATAAAAGGAACAAAACTTTCATATAGAGAAACTTACTCTTAAATAATTTAGTGTTGAATTAGTTAAACCCTGCCTTGTGATATTTTTGGACAGCTGTTCAAGAAGTACAGGATCTTGTTGTTGGGCCTAGAAAATTACAGGATACCCTTTAAATACTTTACATGGTCAGAATAAACATGTTTTAAAATTAAGTATAGACATATTTAGAAACAAAACATGTTATATTTTTACCAATTTAATACATAATTTTTACACTAACAAAACTAAAAGTATCAACGTCTTATTTTTATATAGTTTAGAAATAAAAGTATGAAACTTACAAAAAGGACACATGTTTAAGACATGGAAATAAAGAATTGAATAACAGAAACATGCATGACAAAAGCTTTTCATCGAGTTAATTCCTAGACAATGCTGTTTTTTCAGGCTGGGTATATAGGAATATTGTAACATTACATTTTGTACATTTTATTGAAAATCTGATCTATTGAGAAACATTATTTAAATACATTGGCATGCAAAACTTAAAGGGCAGTAAGATTTTCACTTTGCAGTGAAGTGACCTGGATATGAGAAAATTATACAAGGTATGTCAGAAGGTACCAAACCAATAAGTAACATCAAAATGATAACAAGAATGAACACAGGGCTGCCACAGGAAGCACGCATTGAAAATAGTTGCTTTAGTAGCCTCATAAACTGAAAATAGTTGCCAAAATAGTCCCCTAATAAGGTGAAAATAGTTGCCAAAATAGTCCCCTAATAAGGTGAAAATAGTTGCCAAAATAGTCTGGCAATGTCTCCATTTTAGTTGCAATTTAGCAGCAAAATTTGATAAATGTTTCAATGTAAAAAAATATCATAATTCTAATATTGTTAAGTACAGAAATTGAGCAATCAATGGTACTTACATGTTATCACAATATAAAATGACACCAACTACCTAATAACAGTACTCCTGACACTGAATTTAAACTATAATGTTTACTAAATTTAGTATATAAATCAGATAAAAGCAGAGATGATAACTACCATATAAGGATTTGAAAAATCTTCGAAAGTAGATAAATGCTATTTGGGAGCAGGTCTACAAGGTTTAGGACAAACTACATCCTATTTTCTACCTCGTACTCATTAATTTTCCCCCAACATAAAATATAAAAATTTAAAAAAAAAATGCATTTTGCAATATATATGGATGGATTATTATGGGACAGCCCTAAGTAGACTGTTGCATAATTTCATACAAGTTTTACGAATGTGGTGTGTTTTAATTTATTATTTAAATTTACAAACCCAAAAATAAATAAATTATTCCTTTAAAAAATTAATTTTAAAATAAATTTGAAAAACAAATTCCTATATCTTAAGTGACATAGTTATGGTTTGTATACTACTTTTACACAATTGCAATGGATTAATACTTTAGAATGCACACAAAAATTAAAATACTGATCATGAAATGGGTCAAGTTGGAAAAATGTTTTTTGAAGCAGAGTAAAAAGATATTCATCACTGATGACAAATAATTCTAAATTTTACATTTCGTAGGATGGGAGCAAATTTCACACAGTCTGTTTGGGAGAAGATATGGTGTATTGGAGCAGTTTAGAGCAATGGAAGCAGAATTAACTTCACTGTAAAAAATCAGTAATTTTAAATTAAAGGGATTTTTTATAATGATATTGTACAGAATGAAAATAGTGACTGAAATTTACTAAATACTGAAATTAGTTTCAAATCTAATATTTTATAATATATATGTTAATTTGTGCAATATTAGGATTTAGGCTTCTTAGTAAAGAATGAGTCAATAAGGCTAGACTTTCGCTTATTTATTATTCTGTTCAATTTTTCTTCCTTGGTTTCATGTTCTCACTCTTGCTTTCTTAGTTTTAATGTCCCTTCCATCATTCCTTGTGCAACTTGAATTCCATCAAAATCCTTATTTTTAATTGCCAGCCTCAATTTTTCATTGGCAACATTGAAGAAGGAATCGGCAGATTTTCAAACTTTTATTTTTTCTTGTGATACAAGCTTAGCTATTTTTCTAATATTTCTACTGATCCTTTTAAACTTAAAGCCTTTTCCTTTTTTAATTTCCAGAGTTTAAGTATTTCTTCCTTCTCTTTTTTTTTCTCTTAATTTTTGTTCTTTTAACTTTCTTTCTTCTTCTAAATATAGTTCATGAGTATCGGGCATTATATGCCAGATTTAAAAGTTCCTTTGAAATTTGAACTTCACTAACATATGTATAGTTTTTTAGTTCATCCCTAATCGTTAATCTGTCACTTAAGACTCTCCCTGACACTGATGCTTTATCCTCAGCAAGGATCCTACAGGACAAAGAAAATCCTCTTTCAACATCACTGTTTCCATGTTATATTGCAAGAGATGCCTTAATTACCTTAGTCAATATTGGATATTGATAATACCCAGACTCAGTTTTCTTAGCAAAAATATTGTGCCAAAAATAGTCAATCCTGTTTTCTTTTTCAAAATTTTTCACTTCATTTTGAAGTAGCCTCCATTCCTCTTTAACTTCCAGCTTGTTAATATCCTTCAATTGTAAGAGCTTCAATACCTGAGAAATATACTGAACACTTTTTGATTCACATATTTTTTCATAATTCAGGCACTGCAAATAAAACATGATATTGTCAGTTTGCACTACATTCTTTGTTACTATGTAGTTATAAGATGCAAGATAATGTTGCTGAATTTTGTGGTATATAGGCATTCTGTCTTTTTCATTCAATAACTCCAGTTGAATTCTTGTTTTTTGCCCAATATCTATATCAGTCATTCTTAAAAGGTGTTTTGCTTTCAATAAGACTTTCAACATTAATTGCATCAGGTTTGCAAATTCTTCCTGCAGGTTGTTTTAAAATAACTAGCAGTTCATTACTCAAAATATAAATCAAAGGATCTGATTTTTGGAAGAGTTCCATGAAACATGAATATATTTCACAACTATCTAAAATAAAAGTGAGTTCAACCTTTATATCAATATACTTGATGGCTTTAACAATATGTTTGTACTTTGATGTCTGCATCAACTTTTTGTCATTTGCAGGTACAAATATCAACAAGAAAGATCAATCATGCTTAAAGCATTGATTATGAAACACTTTCCAACTTCAATGCAATTTTATTTAAACATGTCTAAAATGCAATACATTCCTCAGTAATATTTTAAAACTTATCACAATACAACATTAATTTATTATATTTGAAAACTTAAACCTTCATAGAAAAAAATATACTTCATTCAAATGATGGCATTGAAATATAAATTGCCTGGTTTAAATATCTCTAAAATGCGATACATTCCTTGGTAATAATTTTAGAATTATCATAATACTACGATAATTTATTATATTTGAAAATTTCATCGAAAACAACTGAAATTCATTCAAATGACGTGATAGAAAATAACACACCTGGCTCTCTCTATAAAAGCAGCATTTCATTCATAAACAATTTTCCATTCATTTCATTCATCACAATACTATAATAATTTATTTTATTTAAAAATTAAGATCATGGAGCTACAAGTAATTAAACTCTATGCGTAAAACTTCATCAAAAAAAATCATCCTTCTCTTTGTAATATCAATGAATATTTCATTCATATCAGCTATGCAGACTCCATGAGCTAAATAATTTTGTGTTAAAGAAATACAGCAATTCTAATACAACTCATTCTACATATTTTGCTGTTTACATTTTACATAAGTGAAAAATAGGCTTTGTTGTAGAAATAATCAAATTTGGATGAGCATTTAGACTCAAATATATTGTAATTGTGTTGTTTCAGTATGTAGATGCACAGAATTTAAGCAAAAATAAAGTGGTTTTAGGACGGATACAACAATCAATATGAATTAAAAATAACTTTAAAAATCACGATTTTGAGACAAGATGGATGCCATATATCATTTTGAAGTGGGTCACGTGATCTTTTCATATCAAGGTCACGCGATCACTTCATATAAGAGGTGTCATTATTATTTTAAATTTTATTTAAAGAACTACCAAATATATTTTGTTGAAATTTTTTTCATGTATTTAATGGGATAATTTGAATATTACCTAAAATTTTTGAAGCAATTTGTGAATTTTAAATCTGCTTAAAAAATGTTTGAAAAATTAGGTCCCATAGGGCTCAATGTATTTCATTGTTTCAACCCGGGTTCAATCCAAAACTAATTGGGCGATATTATTCATTTATATTCCCATAGGTCCTACAGACCGTCTGAACAACATACTAAAATTTCATTTTGATTAAGTCATTTTTACAGCAGTTATCGTGCTAACGGACACACAGACAGACAGAATGAACAAAGTCATAAACACTTTTCAACTTTGTTGTAAAGTGTTAAAAAGTAATGCTCAATTGCAGCCCACTGTTCTAAAACACGATCTGCTGCACGCCCTACAGTGAGCCAACGGCTTGACATATGCTTTAAAAAGCGATGGTGTACAACATTCTTCTTAGTCTGGCAATTTTCAAAGTCTTCCCACCTAAAGGAATATTTTAAAAAATAGAAATAAAGATCTGTTATGAGTTCGCATACTGAATCCCCATATTCAACAAGTCCTTTCAATAAAAAATTGTGAATAATATGTAAATCGCATGAACCAATGTCCAATAAACTATGTTCTCTTCCTTCTATCAACAAAGTATTTAACAATCTCTATACTTTTTTTATTTACATTAGGTGCATCCAATCCCAATATTAGCAAATTATTAGTCGATAAACAGGCTTTATTTAGCACTTTTTGAATTTGCAATAAAACATCTTCTGCAGTAGAATGTTCAAGAAATACAGTTTGTAAATGTCTACAAACAATTACATTGACTTTTGGAGACCAATATCTGATTTTACATTGAAGCTCATATTTGTCAGCATTATTGGTTGTTTCATCAAACAACAAAGGATAGTATGCATTCTGGGCATCATCAATAAACTGTTTTCTAAAATAAGGCCCTAATGCTTCAGTGATGAAATAAGTTATTTTTGTTCAGCCTAAACGAAAGTTTTCTGCGATATCAGAGCCTGGAAACATTACTTTAAAGATATTTTTTAAGTCAGCACTTGCAGCTTTTAAGAAGTATATTTATTACTTCCATAAAAAACCCGATCTTTTACATTTCACTCTGAGGTAAATCATCTTTGTCACAGTGATTTGATTGGCATTAATTACTGTGTATGCAGTAGCAAATTTACACTGGCCTACACAGAAGACATTTTATATAGGAAACTATGCAAATTTCATAATCCGCACTATGAAGAAGTTTCCCATAGAAACTACAGAGAATCTGTCATAACCGGCATCTTTGTGAGCAAGTCGATAAGTTGAAAATTCCCTGATTTTCCAAAATTTTGAACAAAAAATCTATTTTCCCTGCAATTTCCATGACATTTTAATCCACTTTCAAATTCCCTGTAAATTCCTGATTTCCAGAGTGTGCACAAACCCTGTAATTTTCATATCAGTTGAAGATAATGCAAAGTTATAACATTGAAAGAACTTTTTGTTTGAGGTAATATGATATAAATAATATTCTGATGTCCTTTTTTTTAACATAAACAACTTCTCTCCCCCCCCCCCCCTCCCCAATGCCCAACCATAGGTAAAAAATAGATGAAATCACCTTTAAATTAATGTTAATGATGATAAAGAAACAAATGCACAAGTAAAACAAAACATTAAGTATCAATAACTAACTCCCTGTTTTGAAATTTTTCCAAGTGCTGAAAATGTCACTTTTCTTTTGAATTTTAAAAATAGAAAGGATAAAATATACAAAAGAGGCCCTTTCAAACAAAAAAGGACATTATTTGTATGAAGTTATTGTTTTATTGAACCAATTTTTAAATTATGTACTACATGAGGTTTCAAAGGTGTTAAAAGTGATAATTTATGAAATTTTAGAAGTTTGACAATCCCAAAATTTAAGTAAAAAGTTGAGTAGAAACTAATTTTTTTTTCCCAGGTTAAAACTATGGATGTGTGGTGAAAATTTGAAATGTGGAAAAAATGTGGTGAAAATTTGAAGATTGATTCAGATTAAATTCTTTTATTTATTTTAAGAAGCCTAAAAAAACTGCATATTTAGCAAAATTGATGTTGAATTTCAGTCCCTCAGGTTACAGTTAGAAGAACATTACAATGAAATGAAATGTAGTCCACTTTAAGACCAGTAAAAGAGTTTTATCCCAAGTATCTATCTTTTTTGAGTCTTAAGATATTTAAGTTTACGTGAGCATCAAAATTGGCCAAATTTATAGTCGGCCATGTTGGAAAAATATTTGTACCTAAAAAACAAACAGTAAGAAAAATATTAAAATTGTTTTTATCTATTGGAATATGTAGAAACACATGAGCAAAATATAAAAATTTTAAAAATGGTCATGCAACCAAATATTCTTTTTTTTTTGTTGATTTCACATGGAATGACCCATTACTATTTCTATCTAATATAGTAAAGAAAGACATAAGTTCTCACATATATCACCAAAGCCACTGAAATCAAGGCTACAGCACTGCATAAGACACAACTTTTTCTTTTCTTTCCCATTATACTTTGTTTTAACTAACACAACATAAAGAAACACCATTTCCTGTAAATGGCACAAAAGAGCTCTATTCTGTAAGGCTATGTTTTTCAAGATTGGTTTTAAAGAAAAACTGCTTACCAAATTCACAGAACATTTTACCCTAAATGCATACCAAACATGGAATAATTTAATACAATTTTAAGTTGCAAAAATAGTTTTTAAACTATTTATCCAGTGGAAGGGAGAATGCATTACTCAATAATCTTCTGCTTTCAGCTTCAGCAAAATATAGGGGATGTTTATTCTTTTACTTTCCCTGCAATACATGGTAATGTATAGGGAAAGTATTGGAATCATGCCAAAAATCACAACTCGAGTTTTCGACAGATCTACACGTTTCGAGACCTCTAGAATACAAAAAAACTATTTTTAGCATGACGTCTGTGTGTCTGTCTGTGCAATGTATGTATCCACTCTAACTAAAAAACTAATGGACCGAATTTCATAAAATTTGGTATGTAAGT
Organism: Amaurobius ferox; assembly: GCA_951213105.1. Classification (NCBI taxonomy): domain Eukaryota; kingdom Metazoa; phylum Arthropoda; class Arachnida; order Araneae; family Amaurobiidae; genus Amaurobius; species Amaurobius ferox. Next base: position 165,928,559 of record OX578133.1, read on the forward strand.
CACTTGGGTGAGACCCTGGTGCTGATTAGTTTTTGGTAGGATTCGTAGAAACAGAACCTGCTTTTTTTGTGAAATGGCCCATAAAAATTCCATGTATCCATTCTAGCTAAACTACTAATTGACCAAACTTCACAAAATTTGGCAGATAAGTTACTTGTAGGATGATCTGGTGCTGACTAGATTTTGGTACGGTTAGGAAAAGAACAACCTGGTTTTTTTTACGAAATGGCCCGCAAAAATCGTTAAAATCTAAAATAAAAAAACTACGTATAATCAAATACATCTATTAAATACTTGTTCTATACGTAATTTTTAACGAAGAAAAGAATAAAACCAACTCCATTACACTAGGATTAGCCGTTCTCGAGATATTTTAGTTTTTTCGTATTTTCTCTACGCCACCTTTGAAAATAAGTTCAGTTACCAAATGAGAACGAAAATTGAATTAAAAGTGTATTAAATTTAAATAAAATAAAGAGAACGTGGATATAAGTCTGCAGGGAAAGTCGTGCTGCCCACATCAGATTTTTTTTCTTTGCTAAAAATTCATGTTTTGATCTTATTTTATTTATTTGAGGTGAGACGCTACACACCGGTTGATGCGGGCACGGTAGCCCGGTGGTTTGCGCGCTGGAATTGCACACTGCCACAACTGCCGCCGTGTTCATGCGGAGTACGATCACGTTAAACATGTGGGTCCGTAAGTCCTTCCGAGAGGTTGGTGGTAGGGGAAGGAGGGTACAGTCCCTGTGGATGCCTCCCCCACTGGGTTCCGGTCTAAATTGGGTGGCACTTCCCGGCCGTCCAAACAGTTACCTTACACCTTTCTGGTAGGTCGGATGGTCTGGATCTCAACACTGGTTGATGGGAGGTCGAAAACTTTAGTAATGAAGGCAGGCAAAGGACTCTTGGATTTTTATCTATCTGGAATCATACAAGGGTTGGTTGGTGTTCATTTGAGGGGAGCACAGCCTTTCTAAAACTGCCTAGTGGAAACTGCATCAAACATGTGCTGAATAATTTTGTAGCAGGAAAGAAAGATTTAGTGTAAGCCAAATGCACAATAGACAAATTAAAAAACAAATAGTGTGAATAAAAATGCATTCAGTCTGTGACGAATGAATCCGAAGCATGTTTGCAATAAAAATCTCATATTGTGGACCATTCAGCAGCATTCTTGATAATTATAGTCTGTAATGTTGACGATTTATCAATTTCTTGGTGTATTCTTAAAGTATAAGAGTTTTGTTTTAGGGCATGTAGGAAAATAGCGCTTTGTGTGCAGATAGAGATTTTATTGGTTTTGTAGCAGGATGTAACAATAAATGGAAATTATAACAGTTTAGTACAAATGGTGTAGATTTTTCAACCTCTGCTCAATCTCCTAATTTCAGCACTAAGATCAAAGGAGCACAATTAACGTGGTGTCATCAGCATGACACTTGGACAGACATACAATGGTCTAACATACTCTTCATGAATAAGTCATGATTTGCCCTAGATTCAGAAAATTTACGTGCAAGAGCCTGGCGAGAATTAGGAATATACAACCAGCCATATAACAGTATTGAATACCATACAGTTTGTTGTGGTAGTGTGTTGGATTCTTTTTTGGAATATCGCAATGACCAGTTCATGTTCACAGGAGGTACTGTAATATCAGAAAGGTATTGTCCTTTAATCCTTCATGAGACTCAATGCTGCAACAGTGGGTCCAGATTTTCTTTTGTTGACAGGAGCAGGATATGTGGACGAGTACCTTGAGAGCAAAGGTATTGCTCATATGCAGTGGCTAGCATATTCTCCACACATCAATCACATTAAAAAATTTTGGGATGCCCTTGGAAGATATGTCTCTACACATCTACCCCTCTAACTACTCTCCAAGAGCTGGAAACTGCTTTTCTACACGAATGGCAGTTATTGCCCTCTACTGCACTGGATCACCTGATTGAAGGTATGAAACGTCGATGGGAAGCTTGTATCAAAGTCATGGGAGGACATATTCAATATTGAGCCTTGTTTTAAGCACATAAAATATTTTCTGAATATACTAAGAAATAAGCACTTGAAGGGCAAAAAAAATATCTAAACATATTTTCTTTAATTTTATTATTATACTCATGAATATATTACTCAATTGACTACCTCATTCTTGTGAAATTTGGAGTCAAAACAGAACTTTTTGAGTTATATCAGATTTACTGTTGCATGCTTGACTTTTAGAAGATAGCGTATATAACCATCATAGTTAACACAAATTGCTTTTTAGTTTTAACATTTAAGCAATGAGAAATCACTCCTCAATCAGAAATCAATTTTTCTTATTAATAAATGTTTAATCACATATAACTCAAAATGTTCAAGTCAGCTCAAATACCAAAGCTTACATGTCTGTAACATCTTGCAGAATAAAAATTTTCCATGCAAGATTTATACTTTATATGGCTGAATATCTGATAAGTGTCAATTTGGTGTATAAAACTTTCAATACAAGAAAGCAGGCATATGAAAATTAGGTGACTACAATTGTCTCAAGGGTGTTTTATAGTCCTCATTTTCAGGCCAAAAATCAGTACCTTCTAATTGCCTACAGAGACATTCAGACATTTTTTTGCAGTATATCTTTATATTGTTCACCAAGAAAGTATTTTTCTATACTATTAAATGTAGTTTTGACTTCATAAGACAGCAAATTTGTCATTTCTGTCACTGTTCCCTAGTGAGGAGTTGAGTTCTCATCTCCAATTACACCAATGAAAACATAAATGATGGAAATAAATTGGTGAAGCTTAAGAAATTGTGATTTTAATTTCTTAAAAAAAACTTTATAAAAAAATTGTAACAATATTATTTTGTGAAATTGCTGATATGCATTTATCCCTGAAATTTTGTGGCATTATAATGTTGTCCGAAAAACCATCCTTTTCATCCACCAGATGGTGACAGCAGTGGTTTTAGCTGAAAAACTCTGTAGAGTTTTGTCCTACATCTATTTAAAGTTTAAGAGCTTTGTTATTAACAAGTAAATGAAACACCTAATTTTATTACTCATTTTGGATGAATAAACTTATGTAATTACTGACACACATTTAAGTATTATTAATATGAATGAAAATTTAAACATACTGTGTCTCCTATTTGTGCATAAAAGCAAGTTTTCTCGATGTTAGTTTAAATTTCCTTGCAGAACCAAAACAACCCCCATGTCATTTCTGGCATGAGAATGTAATGAATAAGCATTTGTCATCCATAAGATATCTAAAATGATATTTCTAAGAACTCATTCTAAGTAAAAATTTCTAGAAACAATTAACATTTTTTTTTAGAACCTGAAAATTGGTAATTATCAGATATTTAGCCATAAGAACCATGTCTACAAATCCTTGATGACAGCAGCATAGTTACAAAGGACTAACCAAGTTATCAAGTTTACACAAGTCCTTAAAACAATTGTAGAATTGAAAGACAGATCCTAATTAGGAAGAAGTACATTTTCAAAATTCTTATTCTTACAAATCTAACATTAAAAATTTTGATTCCATATAACTGCTGAATATATATTTTTCTCAAACTATATATTCTAAACTTTATCCAATAGGCATATTCAACCTGTTCAACAATTTACATAAAACACTTTAATGTGACAGCTGACTTTAGTAAGTAAAAAAAATTAACTATTATTAAAAATCCTAATATCATTATTAATCTAAAAATATTCAATTGAATAATACTAATAAGCTTAATCTAAATGACAAAATATAAAGCCACAAAATAGTAATATTTAAGTATGAAAGCCAAAAGATAAGCATATCTTACCTCCATATGAAGGGACATCTGAAAATTTAGAAAATGGAAAGAATATTAGTTGTCAAAAGTGTAAAGAATTAAGGAGAAGTAAAAGCACGATAGAAGAAAGTTGTTTATGAGAGAGAATAATATGTAGATTGTTAAAATTTTTACCTGCATGGCAATAAGACTACGTGAAACTAACTCACGATGCTGCCGTGTAGCAAAATGCCAAGATTTTATTCTCATCAGATCATCAAAAGTGAATTCTAAAATTAATCTCCCTTCTGTACAGACCTAGAACAAAACAGTGTAAAAAATAATGTTAAAGATAATAATAAGAAAAACAATAGAATATTTTAAGTTATACAAAGATGATAGTCTGTAATATAAAATATCCTCATGTCTAAATATGATAAAAATGCATTATAAGATTTCAAGAGAAAAATTGACAAATTAATGTACTTTAAAAAAATTAAAGGATATAAAAACTGCTTTTTGTACTAGATTAGAGATAAGCCATGCACATTTTTCTACAAGGGTTAGAAAATCTTATAACATTAACAGAACACTGCTAATATTCAATGCACAATATAAGTAATAGAAGAGATATGTTAAAACATGAAGGCCATAGAACACAACTTGAAATTAAAAGTATCAAGCTGAAGAAAGATACACAATATGAAAATGCAAGCTAATAGTGCATCAACTAAAAAATACCAGGCAAAAGGAAAATAAGCTGACAGGGGTTGCGGCTCTGCAGATGGGGAGGGGACACAGGAAAAAGCAAAACTGGAAAATCAAAACTATGAAAATCAAAACATACCACAACTGCACTATCCTTTACTATTTGGTCTTTCATAGGATCATTGGGATACTGGCCACCAAGTCCCTGTTAATGCAGTTTTATTAATCTTAAAGTTAACACATGCAGGTACTTGAAATGCCACACTACCAATTTAATACAATTTTTGAAAGAGGAATAATAAGTGCAGTGATAGTTTTACTTAATACATGAATAGTGATATGGATCAATCTGCTATACATGCACACTAATTAATAAACTTGTGATTCTGGAAGTCAGTAAAATTTAAGTTCATAATACAAATATTTGAGTGCAAAAATTTTTTAAATAATCTGAAATATAACCGAAATTAAAAAATGGATGACACATACACTCCAGATCAGACATGCAATCAGATATATCAAAGATAACAAACTGACAGCAGTGTTTCATTTTTAAATTAAGTACTTAGAAATTTCTGGAATATGTCATCAAATTATAAAATTACTGAATATTCTAATTAAATGCTTAAACAATGATGAAAGTGAAACATATTAGATATGCCATATTGCTCAGAGTGGGCTTTATGGGAAAAACTTTCCAAGGGGCATATAAGTATTTACATCATATTCTAGCAAAAACCATGAAAACCAAGCATGTACTGCTTATGAATAGAGTATGAGCTGATGATTGCAACATTATCACATGGCTTGCCTCCTCCATGATTTAGTGTTCAACACTGACACGAGATCATGGGTTAACTTTACAGAAAATATGAAATATATATAATATTAATAATTTACAAGATATAAAATTTATGATTTCATTCAATAAGTAAAAAGCATTGTGCAAAGAAGAAGAAAAACTTGAGCAACGTATTTAAACACAAATAAAATAATAATGCTAAATACAGCTGTTTTGGTTCTCTTGTATTGACAATGGTGATCCACACCATTATCAATGCAAGAGAACCAACAACTTTAAGTTTGTGTTATAATTTTATTTGTGCTTAAATGTGTTGCTCAAGTTTTTCTTGTGACTTCATTATTTAAGTGATAGCATACAATAAATATTTATTATACATTAATGGAAATTACAAGAAGAAAAAGAAATTGAAATAAAAGTGAGAATAGTGTTACTTCACTTTCTTAAGAAGCACTTCATGGAAAACCAGAGTGTTGACATATGTTATTAAAAGCTACAGAATGTCTGGCTCATTCATTAAATGCTATTGTGTATGGTAGGCTGCTATTTTTGTGGAACTTTCCTTTTGGATTACATTTTGAAATTTTAGTTATAATTTTCAGTTTCTAATAAAAAAAATATTAAATTACTACACAAAACAGACTTTATTTAGCTATAATTGCAATGCAATTTTACTACATCAAATCCTAGTTACAGGAAACTAAAAAAGTATGACATATATCACTTTATTAATTTATATTAATCAAAAAATAAAACATTTTAATATATAATGCATAAAGCCTCATTATTCCAACAAATATGGCAATTGTTTTAAAAGTAGAGAGATCTTGTAGCCATCAATTTGTTGCCATTGGACATTACAGACACAAAAAAAAATATAACATTTAAGTTTTAATGACTCAATAATCAAGGTTAATGGTATATAAAAGTGAAAAGAGGGGGGAGAGTATTCTTCCTTATGAAAAATTGAAACTTAAGCATGCTCACAAGAAATATTTTTAAAATCTATGCTTATCAATATATTGAAGGCTGAGTAGATATAACTCTGAACTTATACCATAATATTTTACCAACATAGTCTTCTGTAAAGGAAAAGGTGCTCTTACAAGATTAATAACTATTAGGTAAAATTAATTACGATTTATAGCATTAAAATAAATTTTAGTGGCTTGATTCTTTTAAACCGAAATTAGGTTTCCTGTTGAATCTGATAATATTTACCACATACATTAACATTTTGTCCAAAATGGATAAATTTCAGTTAAAACAGCTGCAATTTGGGAGATATTGATTTATACATAGGGCAATTTAAAACATTTGCATTGAAATTTGAAAATATCGAAAAACTGTTGTTTACTTTAAATACTCTGTTTTAAGTTATTTTATTCAAAAAAGAAATATATTTAGGACGAATAAAAACCTTACTTTTTAAGTGATTATATAAAGGGAAACACAAAACAAGTATATGCAACATTTTGGACGCTGAGCACAGTGATTGTTATTGCTGAAAAGTATGTTTGAAGAAAATTAGCATATTAACCTAAAATTAGAACACATACAGTAGACATTTTCCATGAATAAAATACTTTAAAATATACCAATTTGAAATTGAAAGGAGGTTTTTTTTTTTGTTTTTTTTGGGAGGGGGGGGGGGTCAACTTTTACATTGTTTTAGCTTTTTGACAAATTTTTCTCTCAGAATTTGCAGTTGACTTATACAGCAATTTTGATTTTTTTTTTATTAAAATTGTTCTTAATAAAGAATTCTATGAGGAATGTAGTGGTGCAATTGGTTTTATTACTTTTGATTGAAGTAAGTAAAAAGTGCCATTACATAAGTGCAGGTATGTTGCCCACCTACTTGCTGTTCATATCAATTTTTGGAGCAGGCAGAACTCTCTTTTGGAGTAGCATGAAGTACTTCAGAGCAGGTATAAAACTCACTTTAGGAGCAGCATGAAATGCTTCAGAGCAACAAATGTACAGACTTTAAGAGCAATAATTTAAAAATATGTCTATACTCTTACCTAATATCCGTGTCTGCATTCAAGTACATTAACAAAATTGAGTCAAGAAAATGACAATGCTGACTGTACATTACTGAACATTTACAAGCACATTCAATTTAAAAAACAGTCAATGTGTTTGTCCAAACCAACCTACTGCTCATTTTTCAATTCCCATAGTTTTCCAGATTTACCCTGTTGTATTCAACAAAATTCAAGATAGTGCATGCTGCTATTTTAACAACATTTTTGTAAAAAATTAATTTTTGAATTAATTGATATTTATAAGTACATGAAGGTAGAAAACAAAAAATTCCTCTAAATGTTGTATATAATTTTGAATGCATACATATACAGCTTTCACTTTTAAATGCAATTTTCTATCTTGCAAAAGTTTCAAGCTCAGCTATTAAAATTGTTTTGACATTTGGTACTGAGCATTTTCTGATTATGCAATTCTACAAAAATGAAAAATTATGTTGTATTTTATTTACATACCAAATATGATTAAAAACTACCTTGTAACTTCTATTTATGTAACTTATTTATGTACTATTATAAAGCCTCCAAATTAATATTTTTAATTCTATGTCTTAAGTTTCTTTTTCTAAATATACATTTTAGATAAAGTTAGTTAAGAAGTTTTATACAAGTAAAAAAAGTGAGTGCAAGTGTAATTTGCTACGATAAGTAGTCTTTTGTTTCTGGAAAAGTATAAAATACAATATATTTTTAATAAATTTATAAATTAGTTGAAACTTGTTTCGAATCATTGATACATACTTTTACACTTGCTACCCTCAGAAGTGGTGAAAAAAACTGGTTTTAATGAGATTTTTTAAGGTGGGAAAAGTTGAAAAGAGAGAAAATTTTCTTCATGACTGTGATTATCAAAGCACAATTTACTTCTCTGTGCAAGAATAAATAAATGTGTAAGATATATTAATTGCTTATTAATTTATTACAACTGTTTTATTTGGTGTTTATAGAATTATTCAATAAAAAATATACTTTAAAATAAATGTTAACATAATAAAACAAATTTACCACTTTAAAATCATGTAAATCTGTGAAAAATGCCTTTATATTTTCAGCACAGCAAGGGAGTGTTTCACAGGTAAAGAGTTAACTTTTATACTATGTGGTAAATTGCACAAAATATTTCTTAACGCCCGAGAAAAAAACACTGAATTGTGCAATCATACTATTTATGCAAAAATAATTTAAAAATTAACCTTTAGAATTAACTAAAATATGAAAATAAGTTAGTTTAGTCAAGCTCATGGGCAATAATAAGAGGATAGATATGGATGGAAAAAGATAATTGTGTATGCTTGGCAACGCCAGAGAATAAAAATTGAATTGTGCAATTGTAACTTTCATATGAAAATAACTAAAAAATTAACCTTTAGAATTAACTAAAATGTGAAAATAAGTTAGTTTAGGTAAGGTGATATGCAATAATATGAGAATGGACATGGATGGATAAAGATAATTGTGTAGTCTCGGCAACGCCTGAGAATAAAAGCTGAATTGTGCAATCGTACTATTTATGTGAAAGTAATTTAAAATTAACTTTTAGAATTAACCAAAATATAAAAATATGCTAGTTCAGCCAAGCTAATGTGCACTAATAAGAGGATAGACACGAATGGAAAAAAATAATTGTATAATCAGCAACGCCCAAGAATAAAAACTGAATTGCATAATTTAAGAAAAAATTAATTTGTTTAGTAAAATAATTGTTTATTTTAACTCACACTACAAAAATAAAATAGTTTATAACTCTGATATGGAATCAGTAGAAGATGAAAGTGGATGAAAACTGATAAGGACACTCAGCAATGCATTGGAAAATGAATTGAATGCTTCAAGTTTTCCCCGTGAATTCACACATTTTACAGAAATAATTGAAAAGGTTGGCACTAGAAAATGTTCCTAAAATTCCTAAAGTATATACACAATATACAGGGTGTCCAGTGCAATCAGTGCCCAATGGTTATTTCCTCAACCGTTAGTCACAGAGATATACTTCCAATTGCAAAAGTGTTTTAAATTTTAAAATCTATTATCTTAGAAACAGTTTAAATCAAAAATTGTATTTTTAAAAGAAATACGAAATATAAATTTTTATACGACAAGTGAATTTATGAATCAAGTGAATTTATGTCATTTCAATTGAATTTATGATTTAAACTTGGCTCAGGAGAAATGCGAATAGCAATTTTTGTTTGCATTCTTTCAACAGTGTGTTTAGGAGCTTAATTTGGGATTACTATGCTCGTATACTGGATTTTTTTTATTTTTTGTTCCGAGAGGACATGTTGTTAAAGAGTCGATTTTTTGTGAATTCATAGTATGTTCCTATGTAATTTTATGTTTATTTGTATGTTCCTATCAGAGGTTTGCATCTTAAATCCTGTACAAAGCTGGGTATTTTCTGCTAGTAATAATATATAAGACATAACATTATACTTATAGAATCAACCTAAAAGGGCAGTCTCAAAGCTAAAATCACACTACCATTGCAGATACAACCATCCTTAGATCAGTTTTGTGTATTATAGCATTATTTAATGCAAAATAGCCCAAACCTGTAATGGTAGTTAGGTTATCCACCTAGGAATATGATCCTAGATTTAGGAATGCTCTGTTTAGGAAAGTTCTGAGAGTATGAAATTGACCATTGCAGCTTGAGCTCTATCTATAGTATTAAATTTGTATTAAACTTGATGGTGACTGTGTAGCAAAATTGAATTCAGCTATTTCCATAGAGATTTGCAAAATTGCAACAAATAGCAAGTTTTCTTGTTTGTGGGTATTAACTATTCCATGCTTAAGAGCATTAAAAAAGTGGAACTAGTCCACGGATGTTGTTACATACAATAAGAGCGTGATCCTAAAGCATAACATCTTTAGTTTTGCCTAATTTTCCTGCTAAACTGAAATTAAACTTTCCATTTTATGATTTTTGAAACAATTAAAAAAATTTTACTTAACACATTAACAAAGTTTTTATAAAGTAGGGGATAGGGGTACAAATAATTATAGAACAAATAATTATAGAAGTATAACATTTGAAATGGTAAAATTTGAAATTCACAGCTTTCATTTAATATAGATTTACAAGATATGTATATTCTGATGAGACATATTATACCAAATTTGTCGGTTGTCAAAAACTTCAATTTTCCACTGCACACACATCTTTTATTATGTAAGATATAGATGTGAATGCAGAAAATTTTTCCCACAAAATACATATAATTTGGTTTTTGAACAGGATTTTGTTAACATTTGTGGCCCTTCGCAATCTTGAAAATTGCTAAAGACATTTGGATTAAGTGATAACTCAAGTGATCAAGCATTGGCTAGCAAGTTTGCAGATATATGGTTCGTAATTCGTATCCATGCCAGAACAGAGGTTCTTAAAAAAATTTCCTTCAAACTTAAATACTTCAATATACAATAACTGATATCTCAAATAGTACAGCATACCCTGTGGCCTGCTAAAGTATGTTTAGCTACTGCATAAATTACAACTTTTATTGGAATTGGATTGGAGACTCAGGTTCACAACCAGTGTCACAGGCAGAATATACAAATAATTATAGAAGTTTTTTTAAGAAAATGTCATTTTAAGAAAATGTTTTAAGATTAGTAACAAAAACCAATGATGTTAAGGTATGGTACTACAGATTTTATAAATTAGTATAATAGATTGATTGCAAAGGTTAAAAAAATATTAGAGAAAAAAATTTCATATGTACACACTTCCTTTCAAACATAGTTTTCTAAAACTTCATTTAATTTTGTACCTTATAATATTATGGCTACTTAAATAAGAACTATACTTACTTTGTTATACATGGGCTTTCCATGATATGTTATCATTGTACACTGATCACAATCTAATGTTATAGTAGTAGTATGAAATGATTCTTTGGGATGTTTCAAATTAAATGATAAATCGGATACACCTCCTTCAAATATGCTTCGAAAGTAACGAGGAATTAAAGTTCTCCCTATAGCTGTAAACAAAGAAAAATCGAGATTTAATAAAAAGGTATTAATTTAACATTCAGAATGAGAATAAAACAATATCTAATACTTTGATAACAAAATTTCAATATCCACTATGAATGCTTAAGAAAAGAAAAAAAAACTTACAATCCTGTAGTAGTTGGATATAACTATCTGTAGTATACGATACCCAAGAGTATGTTCATACTTATAACATCAGAGAAACCTATATATTCAACTTGCATGGTTTTATTATAATGGGCCATTTTATGTAAACATTAACCTACCACTTGATAATATTAACACAATTTGAAAAATCAATTTTTGGATTTTTGAAGCAAAAATAACATACACTGATGAAACTTTTAAAAGTACATCTAGAAACACTTCATTTAACTTGGCAGATGGCTCTCAAAGTAAAATGCCTACATTTGCTGTTGTGGTAGTATGAGAGCAATGTAGCAGCATCTATTTTGTTAAGTGTGTACTATTCTATTAAATTTTTCACATAAAAAATACCGATGTTTAAAGAGTTAATTTGATAAGCTATTAAGTGTTCCAGTCCATCACAAAACATGATCTTTTCAATTTCACTGCTTGAATATATATAAAATTCAGAGAAGCAAAATGTTTTCCTTTTTCAAAGTATAATATTAAGTCTTTAACAACAGTAAAACTTTTATAGATGAAAAATTATTAAGATATATAAAAGACTATTTACTTAATTTTCAAAATATCTCATTTCATCACATGCAAAAACATTTTAGTTAACAGCTCTTATTATACTGTTAATTTTGCTTATATTGCTGTGTACAACAATGTAATAACTACATTTTTTTTATAAATCTGCATTGTTTCATTAAGTTTATTACATAAATTAAGAGTTAATTTGTTGATCTAATAAGGTTATCCCATTTTGTCACAAAACTTGGATTTTTCAGTTAACTATCTAAAATTCAGACAGCCTATTTTTTTTTTTCCGCATTTAAAATATAACAACAATGAATCTTTTCAGGAGAAAAGATATTGTTTCCAGTACTTGATTTCAGTCACATTGAGTAAATTAAATAAAGTCTTTACTGTTAAATTAATAATGTTTAACTGAGTAAATATAATGAATGTTTTATATTGAGTAAATTTAATGAATGTTTTATATTGAGTAAATTTAATGAATGTTTTATATTGAGTAAATCAAATGAATATTAAAATATGCATACAAATCTTAATTAAATTATAATTTCTTAATTTTTATACTTTATCATTACCTATGTTTCTTCAAAAAGCATTTCAGTGCAAAACTCAAAATTTTACTTTTGTATTGAAGACGTCGCATTTCATCACACACTTATTTATTAATTTTAATAAACATGTTTTTGCAACTAAAGATATTCTATCTGTGGATTTGGTTAGTTAATATATTGCTGTATACCAATTAAAAGAACTTCAATTTTCATTGAATTAATTTCACAGATTAAGCTTTCTTTATCCTTTGTTGAAATTTTGACATTTTCTGTGTACCTTTCTGTCACAATAAGTATTTACTTCAAATTTACCCAATTAAAATGTCTTTTTATTGATTTTTTTTATTTGGATATTTACAAAGCATCAAACATTAAAAAAAAGCAGTTAAAATAATTAGAATTGCGCTATAGTTTAAAAAAGGAAAAAAAAATAGAAATAAAAATGTTCTCCATTTATCTCATTTAGTTACATGGAATGGTCCCAATATATTATACTATTATAGGAATACAAAATTTTTGTGCAAGGCATCTCCTAATACAAGGTAAGAAATTCCAGCTCAGAGTTTACTCACCAAAAGTTTTTTTTCACTCGCCAGTACCATATAAATATAATAACACTGCATAACTACGTGTCATTTCTTCTCGGGGGGGGGGGGGGGGGGGGCAGTAAAATTTATGCAGTAAAATTTATCGGCAATTATGAAATCATTATGTTAAAAGCAACAAATATACACATAATATATGCGTGATTAGAACACTTTCCGTACATTTCTGATTACACTTCCCGTAACAGCAACCATGACCGGTTACCATGTTGTCAGTTTATATTATCAATCACATTTAAATGCACATGCAATGAAGTTTCATGATAAAGTTAAACCATTAACAATAGAATGTCCTGCACAGCTATACATTATGCTGAGCAGGGTAATGAATCACATTGGAAGATGTTTCAAAACAGTGAAGGGGCAAGTTATTAAAGATTTTGATTTTCATAGATATTGCAGCATTTTTTAGAGCAAGATAAAATATCGAAAAAAGAAAAAAACATATAATATGCAGATTTTGTACTCGCTAGATGATAAGATCTATTCACCATTTGTGAATTGACAAGTGGAAATTTTGTACCCTGCCCTAATATGGCATTTTATAACATTCTATAAAATAAAATTGAGAGAAAAACATTTTCTTTTATTTTATAAAATTACTTCATCTATATAAATTCCAAATGTAAATATGCATAGGTATGTAATTAAAAATTTTACATAATATCTTGGTGTTCATGTCATTTATATACCTTATATACTTGCATAAATCTATCCTACCTGAATTTAAAAATGGAAAATCAATAGGGAAGAAAACAGCACATATAAATCAATCTACCAATAAACTAATTTACGTTTTTGAAATGTTATTTAACAAGTGCATAAAACAACCTTTTATCATTGCCTACTAATTTTTTGATAACATTTAATTTTGTTTATCACATTTTTAGTAAACCAATATTACATTATTATTATTATTGGCTTTGAATATATTTTTGATTTTCTGTGTAATTAATTGATTTTCTGTGAAACTTGTTCCAATGCACTTGTTTTCTTCCTTAAATTACAGTCAAGTGTTTCTCACCGACCGGGGATTATGCCTTATAAACTTCATGGTTAGGGCCCTTGGTCTGGGTTTGCAGTTAAGTGTTTCTGAACAGTTAAGTGTTTCTGTATAGTTAAGTGTTTCTGTACAGTTAAGTATTTTTCCGGCAGGGGGATTAAGATAGATGCTCTATATCTTCGGGCGAGCCCCCCGGTCTGAGCCATAATTAATTGTTTCTGCAGAAATGTTACCACATCTGCTTTGTTTCATACATGATTTTTTATAATCAGCATGCAGTCATAGGTGCTGAATTTTTTTAACATTACATTTACTTTTGCTGGAAATTACAACTGTCCCAAATTTTATATACACTTCCATTATGTAATCACATAAGATGTAAGATTTATCATTTCTTACAATAAAAAAATGAAAATTTGAGAATTTAAAACATTTCTTTTTAGAATCCAAACTTCAATGGGAAATTTGTTTTTTAACTGTGCTATGTAGCAGATTCTGCAAGTTGTTCTGAAATTGTTGGGCTAATTTCGCTCACATTCCATTCTTGTAACTGCCTTTCCAACATATCCTAAAAATGCTGTATTGCCGAGAGGTCCGAGGACAGGCTAGACAAGAGAGGTTATGAGCCCTACAGAGGCATTGCTAAGAAAGCCTCATGATGTGTAGTCTGGTATTATCATGCTAGTAACTAGCCCCTAGAAGCACAGGCAATACAATTAGCTGCAGAACGAATTGTCAATGTACAGGTGTTCTGTTAATACCGTGTAGCAAAATTATGTGAGATCAGCTGTGATACGAAATGGCCCCCCAGACTGATACCCTGCCCCCCCTAAGTGTTACTACCATGAGTTGCTAAATCACAGGAGCTAAATTGCATGCCTCCTTCATACATGAATACAGTGATCATTTGTGCCAGCTTTTATTAACACTTTACAACAAAGTTGAAAAGTGTTTATGACTTTGTTCATTCTGTCTGTCTGTCTGTCCGTTAGCACGATAACTGTCGTAAAAATGACTTTATCAAAATGAAATTTTAATATGTTGTTCAGATGGTCTGTGGGAATATAAATGAATAATATCACTCAATTAGTTTTGGATTGAACCCGGGTTGAAAAAATGAAATACATTGAATCCTATGGGACCTAATTTTTCAAATATTTTTTAAGTGGATTTAAAATTTATAAATTGCTTCGAAAATTTTAGGAAATATTCAAATTATCCCATAAAATATATAAAAAAAATTTCAGCAAAATATATTCAGTAGTTTTTAAAATAAAAATTAAAATAATAATTACATCTTTTATATAAAGCGATCACATGACTATCATATGAAGAGATCACGTGACCCACTTTAAAATAAAATATGGCATCCATCTTGTGTCAAAATCGTGATTTTTAAAGTTCTTTTTAATT
The DNA here is from genome assembly GCA_951213105.1 of Amaurobius ferox. Lineage (NCBI taxonomy): Eukaryota > Metazoa > Arthropoda > Arachnida > Araneae > Amaurobiidae > Amaurobius > Amaurobius ferox. Next base: position 165,944,128 of record OX578133.1, read on the forward strand.
CATATTTAGTGTATCCGTCCTAAAACCACTTTATTTTTGCTTAAATTCTGTGCATCTACATACTGACACAAAGCAATTACAATATATATTTGAGTTTAAATGATCATCCAACTTTGATTATTTCTACAGCGAAGCCTAATTTTCACTTATGGAAAATGTAAACAGCAAAATATGTACCAGTTGTATAAGAATTGCCGCATTTCTTTAACACAAAATTATTTAGCTCATGGAGTCTGCAATACAGCTGATATGAATGAAATATTCATTGGTTTTACAGAGAGAAGGACGATTTTTTCGATGAAGTTTTAAGCATAGAGTTAAATTACTTGTACCTCCATGGTCTTAAGTTTTTAAATAAAATAAATTATTATAGTATTGTGATGAGTGAAAGGATTGGAAAAATGTTTATGAATGAAATGCTGCTTTTATATAGAGGCGATTTATATTTTGATGACGTCATTTGAATAAAGTTCATTTGTTTTCGATGAAGTTTTCAAATATAATAAATTATTGTAGTATTATGATAGTTTTAAAAATTTTACCGAGGAATGTAACACATTTTAGAGATGGTTAAATAAAATTATATTGAAGTTGGAAAGTGTTTCATAATCAATGCTTTATGCATGATTGATCTTTCTTGTCTTTCATTCTATTTCTATAAAATTATAAGACAATAAGAAATAAGAATCAGCTGTATCAAAGGGTCATCCTCATCTCATACTTGTGTAATGCATTTATCTTTATCAGTCAAGCAAATTTCATATTTTGACAATATGTGAATGACAAAGAAAGTCAACCCATACACTAATCAAAATTTAGTCACATGTACTGTTAAGCTCACATGAGTTGAATGTTGGATCATGTAGTTTTGGATAAGTCCATCAGTTAAATTCGCTGATGGGAAGAAACGCACCAGGAAGAACAGGCTTCCACAATTGGTGCTGTTAGTGTGAATTTTGGTCTTTAGCATATAGTTTATTCTAGTATTTATGATCTGGTGATGTTGAGCAGTTTTGAATTCAACTGGCTGAATTTGAATTTGATTTTGTTGAAAATTATTTCAGTTACATTTATACATTTAATTATTATTTATTAAATTTTATAAAAATTAAATATGTTATATATAAACATCATCCTTATTTGTTGGTCACCATTTGGACAATTCTTTATTAAAGCCTAGATTTCATGGCATTATCTAAGGAATGGTGATATCCTCCTCCTCCCCCCACCAAGATCTAAAATTTGAGAAATTTTATGAAATTACTAAAATTGCCATGTTTAAAATTTCTAAATATTTCTGGTTGAGAAACAAACTCCTCCCACCCTTTCTCAATTTATACGATGCTAATAGAGCTTGCTCACTTGTGCAGTATGAAATCTTTTTATAGGAAAGACCCTGGAAATAATTATTCATTTCCAAAAAGAAAAAACAAAACAGTGACATAAGCACATATTTACATTTTTAACATTCTAATTTTTTACTCTTTATAAAACACTGTTCAACTTTTATAAAATAGAGTAAAATTTTTGATCCAAATACTTTTACTGTGTTGAAAATGCATCACATTTTATTACAGTTACATCAATTAGAAAATACTGGTGGGCACTGGAACACACATGGCACATAAAATGATCAGAAGACCAATGGAAAATATGGATGGTTGATGGAACACACATAGCATGTGGAGTGAGCATAACTTAGCTCAGCCACCACAACACTCGGTTCATTCCCCAATACTCCTCAACACTGCATGCCGAATGCATGCTTTTATACCAAATCTCCAGTCCCGGCAATGACCGTAATGAATTCTCCATACTTAGTATAAATAGCAAAATAGCCCTGTAGTTTCAGCTGACTAGATCTTATGTAGACTCACCCAGTGATTTTGAAGCATTATACTCGTGTGAGACTGGTACAAATACTAGATTAAGCATCGAATCATCACTCAGCGATGGCAAAATATTATGCTCATGCGAAACTGTTACAGAAGCTCTTTTCAGCTGCAAAGGGATCAAAAAGATTATGACTGGTCATCATAAAGTCGGGACTTCAAACCTTCCAAGCACTTTTTACTTTCCTTATATACATAATGTATAAGGAAAGTATTGTGACGGGGTCGAAAATTCGAATTCGGATTTTCGATGGGAGAGCATGTTTCAAGCATCCCTGATCACGAATCAAACATTTTTGAAGTGATGTCTGTGTGTGTGTCAGTGAGTCTGTGGAGACGATAACTGACGAACGAATGGATCAATTCGAACCAAATTTGGTACAAAAATCACAATCCGTAAACACTGGAAGCCTATTGTTTTTATACACAATCGAATGTTCAGAACCCCCCTAAATTTTCGAATGAAATTTTGAAAAAAAAACGTCAAAAAATCAAAACCGCTAATAAAGTTACGCAAATAGACATTTTTTATGTAAGTTTTCATTAGAAAACAATTGACATAAATTTTAGAACGCTAACGTGAACCGTTTTCGAGATATTGTACACTTTTCAAAAAAATTATCAAAAAGTCATATAAAATAAAAAGAAAAATATTTTCTATTGAGAAACATGTTTACTTTTCATATGTAATACCATGCGATAAATTGAGTAACATCATTCTCGTGGATCTAGCTCGTTCCATTCATGAAAAAAGATACTTTGAAAAATACTTTTGTATTTGAACACCAATAGTCATTTATCTGCTGTAAGAATAACTTATTTCTTAGTGCACAACGCTTGGCGAGCTTTTGGCGACGAATTTGGCAGAATGTCGCCAACTTGGCGACTTTTTTGAAATGTTGCCAAATTAACGAAAATCTCGCCAAATGGATAAAAATGACGCTAAATCAATGACAAAAAAGATCAATCATGCTTAAAGCATTGATTATGAAAATCTTTCCAACTTCGATGCAATTTTATTTAAACAAGTCTAAAATGCAATACATTCCTCGGTAATATTTTGAAACTTATCACAATACCGCATTAATTTATTATATTTGAAAACTTAAACCTTCATCAAAAAAAATGAACTTCATTCAAATGACGGCATTGAAATATAAATTGCCTGGTTTAAACATCTCTAAAATATTATACATTCCTCGGTAATAGTTTTAGAATTATTATAATACTACGATAATTTATTATATTCGAAAACTTCATCGAAAACAACTGAAATTAATTCAAATGACGTCATAGAAAAAATAACATGCATGGATCTCTCAATAAAAACAGGATTTCATTCATAACTTTCTCCCATTCATTTCATTCATCACAATACTATAATAATTTATTCTATTTAAACATTTTGTTTAAGACCATGGAGCTACAAAAAATTAAACTCCATGCTTGAAACTTCATCGAAAAAAATCGTACTTCTCTTTATGAAATCAATTAATATTTCATTCATATCAGCCATGCAGACTCCATGGACTAAATTATTTTGTGTTAAAAAAATACAGGAATTCTAATACAACTCATTCTATATATTTTGCTGTTTACATTTTACATAGGTGAAAAATAGGCTTAGTTGTAGAAATAATCAAATTTAGATGAGCATTTAAACTCAAATATATTGTCATTGCGTTGTTTCAGTATGTAGATGCACAGAATTTAAGCAAAAATAAAGTAGTTTTAGGACGGATACAACACTCAATATGAATTAAAAAGAACTTAAAAAAATCACAATTTTGAAACAAGATGGATGCCATATATCATTTTGAAGTGGGTCATGTGATCGTTTCATATCATGGTCACGTGATCGTTTCATATAAGAGGTGTAATTATTATTTTAATTTTTATTTAAAAAACTACTGAATATATTTCACTGCATTTTTTTTTATATATTTTATGGAACAATTTGAATATTACCTAAAATTTTCGAAGCAATTTGTGAATTTTAAATCCGCTTAAAAAATGTTTGAAAAATTAGGTCCCATAGGGCTCAATGTATTTCATTTTTTCGACCCGGGTTCAATCTAAAACTAATTGGGTAATATTATTCATTTATATTCACATAGGTTCTACAGACCGTCTGAACAACATAGTAAAATTTCATTTTGATTAAGTCATTTTTACGGCAGTTATCGTGCTAACGGACGGACAGACAGACAGAGACAGACAGAATGAACAAAGTCATAAACACTTTTCAACTTTGTTGTAAAGTGTTAAAAATGACGACTAATTGTCGAAAATTCAATATCTTGGAAAGAATATTAGTATCTACTATAAGAAAAACCTATTTTTTTTACTGTAAAAGTAGTAAATTCATTACAATATATAAGGAAAGTCATGTGTTGCCCATATCAGATTTTTTCCTTTACTGTCCGACTAACTTCTTGTTTTTAATATCCAACTCTGATACTGACATAAATAGCAATTAATTTTAATATCAATAGTTTTTACTAGTAAACATTTGATGTTTTTAAACTTATTATCAAAAAAATATTAAATAAAATATTCCAATATAAAATTATTTTTAAATAGTTTTATTCAGGATTTGGTATATTTTTACAGAATATGACTCTCATCCCTGGGAATAGTAAAAAAACTTAAATAAGCAACAAATTTTTAAACCTATCTTCATTTTGATACTCTTAACAATGCTTCATTGAAATTTACTGAAAATATAATGAGTGTATATTCTGCCCATTCCCCTAAATAAATACACTTGCACAACACTGCAATTTCTTTAATGAAGAAATTACAAATTTCTTCCATTCATAGCCATTGTAAACTGTCTAAATAATGTACAGTAGAGATACATATTCGTGGTTCGTGGTGGAAAAGTCGCCAATGGCAACCAAGTTTGCAGCCATGGCGATCAAAATTATTACAGTATGTTCCCGTTTCTGGCAACCAAAAATTTTCCGGAATCCTTTTAATCCCACGATGCCAGATCAGACTGATTGCCTAGCAACTGGTCAATCATGATTTCATCCCATTATCGGAACAGAATTGGCAGCCCCAGCCCCATTTCCATAAAATGATTCAAGCTGATTTTATTAACTGATGTTTTCATTAGCGTAGTAGTCGGAAAGAGAACACACAGTCTATATTCTAATAACCTTGCTCTTTTCTAGTCACATTATTGACGGCCTAGTCACGTATGTGTTCCTAAATTAGCAAAATGTTTCAGAACTCTAAAAGTAGCACAAATTCAGTCCAATAAAATCAAAAAAATTTTTACAGGCATGAGATTTTATCATGGAACTACAATTTTCTATTTTTTTTTCCAAGTACTTATATGCTTTTTACATATTTTATCCAAGAAATTTGTCTCATTTTATGGATGAAAATCCTTTCCTCAGTTCACAGAATGTCTACAGGTCATGAAAATGGAACAAAGTCATGAATTTTGAGATCGAAATTTTCTCTTTCTTACATCTAAAAATTTGTTTCTCCAAGATTACAAATTTGGTTTTCATAAGCAACAATTACTGCTGCATCTGGAGAGAGATGACGAATAATTATCTTTCTGCCACTTTTACAATCTATTGGCATCAACTAAAATTTTTATAATTATTTAGCGTTATATATATATAAAAAAAATATTTTTCAAACATATTATTATTAAAATGAAAGGTTATTTTGCAGCAGTATTGCAAAAGAATGCATTTGTACACGATCCTAGGTATATATTGTTTCTTTGGGAAAATATTTTCCACTTTTGCAATCTGCTTGCAGACTTCAATTTGTGTAATTATTTCATGTTCTGTACAGAAAAACTGTTTTTCAAACATATTATTAATGAAATGAAAGACTATTTCAGCAGCATCACAAAAGACTGCATTTGTACACAATCCTTTTGTTTAATTGGGGAAATATTTACATATTTAATAATTCACAAATATATCCAGTTTGTAGTAAGATTCACTCTTCTGTGTATATGAGCATTTCATAAATCAACATTTGAGTTTACTGTGCATGATATATTATGTATTTTTTTTATGCTATTATTAATTTACATTTTGCTATATTGTCATGCAATATAAAATTATTAAAGTTTTGAATTTAAGAAAATCCCACTGAAATTTAAATAAACCAGTCTGTTTACAAAACTCACTTTATTGTAAGAAAATCAATTTTTAAATAAGCCCCCTTTTGTTTCTTTTTCCTAGAAAAAAAGTCATTATTTCAGCTATTCTTAAGGCTAGGAACTGAGCTACTGCTGCTAAGGAGCCTTGCTAAAAAATCCTTTTCCATTCCTCTTCTAATTATTTTACCTTATAGTATCTGAATTATCATATTTTCGTTTCTAATATTAAAGTGAAATATTTTGTTTAAAAGTGATAACACTTTCTTTTTGCACATTCCTAAGCTGCATATATTTTGTAAAGGAATTTGTATTGCTGAATCAAATCGAATTTAAACTATGGATAATATCAGCTAGAAAATTCAATTGGAAAACACTAATCGCTTAGTATCCTTGATTATTTCTTTTAAAAAAAAAAATCAATTTAAGGATGTTTCCTTTAATTTTAAATAGAAAATATAGGTCAACTTCTGCCCCTGTTAAAAGCACTGGTTAAAATTTTGGTATATCACAATAGAGAGCTAGCAAAATTATAACAAATAGCAACTCAAACTTTAAATATTAACTTAAAAAGTTTTACAATCAGATTATATGTTTTGAACTAATATGTCAGCATATTGCACATTTATTATGCATTTCAACATTTATTTAAGTTAAATTCATGACATTCCATTTTGATTTTGCTTCAGATGTTTCCCACAATTTAACAGCCAGTTAATTCCCAGTTGTTGAAACATTTCAACTCAGTTAAAATCTTACTAGTTAAAACAGTATGTGATAAGAACAGCTTACCTGTGATTATAATACATAAGATTTGAAATCCTTAAGCATTTAGAAAGAGCTACTTATTAGTGCACATCAACTTACTATAGCCTTTCTCTCATAGTATCTTCCACTTTCTTGATAGGAATAAAAAATGTTAACTTACAGAAAGTTCTGGTGTTACTGTTTGAAATCCTGATTATGTTTTACGAACAGAAAACTTGTTCTGCATTAAACAAATCCAGCAAAAGATTTGCGAAATGCAAATAATTTGGAATAACCAAGTTTCATAATAAGCTACATAACAAAATTACATAAAAAGGCAATGAATGTATAACAATTGGCAAATAATGTGTAAACTTACTATATCTTTTAGGCCCATCTTCTAAACAAAATGTTAATGTCAAAGTAGCATCATCTTCAAAGAATTCTGTAGCAAAAGCATCCCACCATAAACTATCACTATCCTAAAAATGATAAGTCAAATTTATTAATATTGAACTGTACTTCAAAGATAAAAAAAAGAAATAGTTGGTACTTTTCCCATTGCACATTAAACAACTTGGTCAGTATATTGAGTCATGCACAAAAACCTGGTGGATATTATACAAAATATACTTTATTTTAATTTAATATGAAACTAACTTTGAATAAAAAAAAAAAAACTTGTTTCAATATATTAATAAACAAATCCATAAAGAGTAAAAATGTCACTAACATAAGTATTAAATTCAGAGCTCTTGGTTTGCAAAATTGCAAGTCAGATTGACTCTTACAAGTCAAAAGTATGATTTAAACTTTCAAAATGGTGAGTAACTTTAATAGAATTTTTTAGTCATATTGATACAATCAGTAGTTGCAACATCGGTAGCATTTTCATAGATTTTTAGGTTTATACCCTAACCCTCCAACCAATACACAGCCCTGTCGCACATTTATAACATGAAAATGCAGCTCAGAATAAGTGACTTTAGTAGAATGACACAATGTCATATCTACTCTTGTAGTACAATGATGGTAGCAATTTAGAAAATAAAGTACAACAAATGTCTGTGCAAGTGATTCTATTCAAAACCAAAAGCCACTAACTTATATTTGCTCACCATAGCATACAAAAACTATTATACAAATGGAATTGGTTCACTTGCTCTCAGAACCATACAGATATATATTAATTACTTCCAAGTGATGCAAGATCCCACAAATCTTATAAAATGAAACAGAGATTAAAAAAATAATGGAAAAGGTACTAAAATGTTTTAACTCTGTTTTAGCATGAAATACTAAAACTGAATGTATTGAACAAAATTTAATAAAAATACTCGCAGGTAGGTTACTATAATTTCATAAAAAGTCGAAGTTGAAATTAAAAGTATATGTTTACCATATATGTGGTGGTTACACTAAGTAGGTAAGCAGGCTGAATGAAATCGGTTGTTCATATATGTATATATGTGTTACTATAAGAAATTGAATATTCAATACTTTTAAAATACAATACAAAACTTTAATACTTTTTAAATACTATTTAAAATCTTGACTTTGTTTTGTGCACAGAAAACTAATAGTTCTACAATAAACAAATCCAGTATTGCAAAATACGACACAAACATAGACCAAATTGATTTTTAACACAGTTTTCCCATCGATACTATTATAAACAAAGTTTTCTCATTCTTTGTTTTATAACAATAAGTATATTGTATAACAAGTCTACATTATTTCCAATTCAAATCTTATAATTATTAAATATCACAAATCAATAGATATCCCAATTGTAAGTGCTATGTGTTTTATAAGATTATCATATTTTCTTTAAGAAATTTCACCAAACTTAGTATAAAGCATATACATGTATATATCCAACAATTGAATGTTTAAAATGAGGTGATATATATAATTAAACAAGCAAATAAAAAGCCTAAAAATTATAACTTTAATTGGAAGATTTTATATTTTAAGATATCAGGATAAATATTTATAAGAAATTATATCATATTTAATATCGATTTATCAAAAATTATCTAAAATAATATTATTAAATATTTCAGATAAATATTTAAAACATTAGGATAAATATTCAGCAAATTAACACTAAAATGTATAAAAGCTTTTCTAATTCTTTTTAATGGAAAAAGCATAATTTTACTATTAAATGTTTAAATCTCTTATCAAAACTATTTACATTAGCAAATTACAAATTTCTTTAATTTATTATATAACAAATTAAAGAACTCTAAACTTAACATATAAATATTCTGAATAAACATAATTTCTATACTCTGAAAATATAGTACACTTATATTTCACACTATTATTTGTAAAGTGTTAATGGAGAGTCTCTATTTGTATAGCTAATAGGAGAGGTATAACTTCTAAATCATCTAGCTTGCAGCATGGTCTAGAGTTGGTATCTGTTAAGAAGTACATGGCTGAAAAAACCTGGGTATTTAAAATAAATTCTGCTGAAAAATTATATTTATAAGCCATAGATTTTATTTATATATCGGGCTATTAAAAGTAGCATGAAGTGGAGTAGGGACAGCCCAGTGGTTAGCGTACAGAGATTTCACTCTGACGACCTGAATTTGACAGGCTCTGCTTAAACTGTTATCAAGTTCATGTGGAGTACAAGTATATTAAATATGTAGGTTCGTACATCCTTCTGAGAGGTTGATGGTAGGGTAAGGTCCCTGTGAATGCTGTCCTCACTAGGTCAGTCTAAATTGGGTGCAACTGTCCTGGCCATCTAAACAGATACCTTACACCTTTGGGTAGGTCAGATGAATTGGATCAAAGAAGAAAAGTAGCATGAAAGAGACATGTGATAAGAATGTTAATCACTAACAATTCTACAAATATTATAGTACTATGTAAATGTACACATTTTGATAGAAAATAAACTTTTGTTAGCAACATGTTGCTGTTGAGACCCAGACCGTCCAACCTACCAGAAAGGTGTTGTTGAGACCCAGACCGTCCGACCTACCAGAAAGGTGTAAGGTAACTGTATGGACGGCCGGGAAGTGCCACCCAATTTAGACCGGAACCCAGTGGGGGAGGCATCCACAGGGACCGTACCCTCCTTCCCCTACCACCAACCTCTCGGAAGGACTTACGGACCCACATGTTTAACGTGATCGTACTCCGCATGAACACGGCGGCATTTGTGGCAGCGTGCAAATCTAGCGCGCAAACCACGGGGATACCGCACCCGAGATGGCCAACAGCACGCGGCGTTCCGAGGTGGTCACTTACCAAGTACTAACCGCGCCCGATGCTGCTTCACTTCGGTGATCTAACGAGAACCGGTGTTTTCAGCACGGTATGGCCGTTGGCTGTACCAGAAAGGTGTAAGGTAACTGTTGTTAGCAACATGTGTAAATGCAATTATTTTGCTAATAGAAATAGAAGACCTTATTATACAAAGGAACCTGTTCTTTCTTTGGTTAATTTCATTATCCTATTTTTTAATTTTTTTTTTTTTTGCTTTGACCATTTATGTAATAAGAAAAACTAGTATGTAGCCACGGAAACTGCAAACTTTATATTATTTTAGCTTGACTGATTGAATTTTCAAAGGACCAAGTAGTTCCAATGACTTCTTGCGTGAATGATCTAAAAAGTTTTGCCTTAGAAAGATAATATTTACAGCTACTAGTAAACAATTTTGATAAAAAAGCTGATAAAAATCTTAACCCTACCAAGTGCTGCCAACTTTAATGACTGAAAAATTAAATTTCAATAAAGGGAATGTCAAACATAGCTGAATACATTTGTGGAACTTTTGATTTACCAGTTATAATTATACAGGGAAAAAAATTATGTATATAAAAAATTGTGGCATTAGTTGAAAAATTTTCCCACTTAAATTACTAAATTAATTTTATTTTATTGCGGCGTGTACACTTCAGTCACATTTTTAAAAAGTCAGTGTGACTTTTAAGAACTTAAATAACATACAATACTTAAGAAATTTGCGACTTCTTTTTTTTTTATATGCCATATCAATGGAGGTGATGCGGTGCCTCCATAACGATACTGCACCTAGTGCTGGGTAGTATTTATGTTTTCTGCTATAGTTCCTTAAGCTGCATTTCCCCTACTATTTAGAGAATGTGATAAATGATCACCCGTTGTACCCCTGGATTCATTTCTGAATAAACAGATTTTCAAAAGATTAGTATTTTAATGTTTTAATAATTTCTGCATGTAGACATATACTAACTAGTCTGTGGATTTACAAGAGACACAAAAATCGCAAAATCTGGAAAGATTAATTAATTTTGAACTTACAGTCTGCACATAAGCACATAAAACACAACAAATAACAAACAAAAAACAAAATAACACTGCAAATAACACAATGATACTGTGGATAAAATTTTCGTGATCACAAAAACCAATGTTCAATTTACAACTAATTGCTTATCACACTATGATAATTTCAGTTTTAAGAGGCATGAAACATGCATTTTGATAAGCGAGAATAAAATACTACTCATGTTATATTAAAGATAATATTTTAACGGAGAATAAAATATATTAATACTTGCATGTTAAAACATTTACTGATTTAATTTTAAAGAAAAATTAGTATAAGGTAGCACTAAGATAAGAATGACAAAAAAAATTAAAAATGAACACAAAATTTAATACAATTTAGCACTATTTAATAATAAATTAATTTTCATTGTTAATGTTCAAGCAAATGTTTACCTTGAAATTCCAGATTTAAGGGAAACAGCAATACCACTCAATGGAAAAACTTTAGTACTAACAAGACATATACTAAACATACCATATTTTACAAATTAGGCATGCTGTATAAACAAAATATTAACTTACGTCAGTTCTTTGCTGCAACCGCTTGTTCATCTCATAAATTCGATAATCAGGCTGTCCAAAGTAAGGGGTTTGTCTCCTGAAATAGGACGAGAAAGGAGAGGAATAGAATGGGTCCATAGCAGGGCCACCAGGAATTGGTTGGCTGAACATTTGCTTCATTTGACAAGATTCACGCTCATAACGAAAATGAATACAAATATAGACTCGAAAGAGTCTATAACAGTTAGTATTTACCACATGGTAGAATCAACAAATGCATGAATTCATATTTTCTCAACATATATTCATTCGTTTGTTATGAATATTGGTTGAAAAACTGACTAGAATTTACAAATCCGCTCTGCATGTTTTTAAAGATTAGTTATAAGGTAAGCGTTATATCTTTCCAAGTTTGAGAAGTTTGTTATATTCTGTCACAAATATCAAGCTTACTACTAAACGTAAATATGTCACGCGGAATTTAAAAGTCCGTTTGAGGGACGCTTATAAGCAGTCAGCTAACTGCATGTTTATGTTCCCCCAAAACAGCTATGTAGCATACAATTCATCTTGCTGCATGCGATTGCACAAAGAAAAAAATTTAAACAATATTTAAAACATCAACAATTTCACATTTCTTGAATTCAGCCATCTGTCTTCATGCACACGAAGGTAACACCAAAAAATCGATCGCTCCACCATCTTCAGCAGTACGAGCGCGCCACCTACTAGTATTGACCGTGAAAATAACAATTTAACACGTAACCGTAAAGAGTTGTATAATGCAGTGTTTCGAAACTAACCACCAAGACATTTTTTTTTTCTTGTAAATATAATAAATAGTTGAACAGGATACTAAAACAAAACTATTTAAATATTTTGCACTTTCAGGAAGAGATTAGTACTCTCAAACTCTTTCCTCAAAGTTTCGAATTCATGTTTATTTTCAGAAATTGTTATAATTAATGTTGAATTAAATTGTATAAAGCAAAATATATGAAGAAATAAGCCTTTTTAGGGCCTTAAAAATATGTAAATTGTTATCTTTTGAACAATTTGCAAACAGAATGGGATACAAAATCACAAGGAGGACAACTACAGTTCCCATAGCTAAGTTGAAGGCATAATAAACGTTCACTCTGAAATATGCTTTCATAACCTCATGGCGGAATCAATAATCTACTATTCTCTAAGTGAAATTTAAGAAGATAATAATTTACTCTGGAATCCGGCCCTGCTTTGCGTTTAACAGTAAGAAAATTCTTGATACAATCTCATCCTCACGGAAACGGGAAGCGAGATTAAGTTTCCGAGGGGCAAGTTCTACTACAAATGTTTCTGTGCGAACTTACCTTTGAACTTGAAATTTAATCTTAATTGTGATCCCAGGCCTGTCAGGAGCTTTTACAATCCTTAAAGCTTTTATATTTTTTGGATCCTTCACAGATGATTTTATTGAAACTTGCCATTTGATCAGAGTTCGGCCTGGGAACCGTTTGGTCTCCTTTTCGTCAGCTCCGTGGGATCCTTAAATCATGTGACTTTACAGTAGAATCCCGTTTATCCGGATTTCTGAAAAATCTGAACTAAAATTGTTGATGTTTTTACTTTTTATGAGTGAATTTCTTAAAAATAGAGTTAGTGATAATTTTACTATAAGCACCTTAAGAATTGAAATATTCTTTTTACAAAACTTATATTTGTGATTTTTAAGTTCTTCAAATGAAACATAATTCTTGCAAAAGGAAGATGTAATTATTATATTTTATACATAGTTATTTAATTTTTTCGGGTTTTCATTCGTCCCGATAAACGGGATTCTACTGCATATTTTATTTCGATCAAATTGGATTTTAGATATAATATTAATTATAATAATAATCATACTGTCGTTACCGTTCATAGCGATTCCCAAGAGACCTAAAAGATCGTTTGCTATATCCGATGTTCTCCGTATTCGTAACAAAAAAAAATCTATTCAGATATAAATTTCATGTATTATAGCAAGAAAAGGTATCAACAAAGCAACTTGCACTTGCTTTATATTGAAATCTTATGCAATGCAAAAAAAAATTACAGCCTCAATTAACAAACATTATTAGCTGAAACATATACTTACATTTCTATAATTTGCCTCATTTCAATATATCATGGTTAATTTTTACATCACATGTTAGAAATATCTCCTCTCTCACATTAAGAGTTTTGATATGAATAGGGAGTTGCTTAGATTTTGGTGTTAACTTTGCAAAACCATGACTGTTTTTAAATATATGTTAAATTTCTGTAAAAACTAAATAAGATTGATTGGTTTTATATACAAAAATGTTTATACATGTATAAAGACCAATTGTTTACTGTAAACTGAACTTAAAATTCACTGAAGGCGAATTAATTTTTGAAATACCTAAAAGATACAGGTAAGATGATTTTACAGTAATATTTAAAAACAAAATGAATTAAATTCTACTATTTTAATCATCAAAATTGAGTACGGAAAATTTACAAATACTGCAATTTTACTTACATATTCAAAGAACCCGACTATTTCTAAAGTTAGTCGTGTATAGCCCTGAGATCAATCTTTGAAGCATTTGATGCCAACTGGTAGGATTGAATTTATCCATCTCCAGAGGCTGGCAAAATTGAGGCACATAGCAAGATTTCTTGTTGCCATTGGAGGTAATGGTCAATTGAAGTTGACAAGAGCATAAAAGTGAAAACGGGTTCATGAATGCTGCTATCTGCAATAAGAGCGCGATCCCAATTTCCCTTACATATAACATTCTCGAACTTTTAAGTTTCTCTGTTTTTATATTGTCACAAAACATTCACCTTCACACAGATGCTAAAAAATCCACTATACCATTTAATAGAACTTTGCTGCCCAACAGGGAATCAAATTACAGATCTTCTTACTAGCTAGCCGACGCTCTACCGTTGAGCTTCTGGAACAGAATTACAAGCTCTTATCGAAGTGAACTTTGCACCCGCCCAGTAATGTCACATTGGCGTGCAATTTGACAATCTGACGGATGACCTCTTGCTATTTTAACCCCAGGTTAGCTTCCTGACACTACTATTTTTACCCAGGTTAGTATCTGGGTGATCGTTGATCTTTCCGTTTGAAATCGGCATCCACTGTGATAGAGTCCATTGAATCCGTTCAAATCGTACCAGGAACACTTTCAGACCCTAGCATTACTGCACTAATTTGCAGAGTTAATTCGTTCGGGCGCCATTATAAAGAACCTTGCTGCCTCAACTGGGAATCGAACCACGGATCTTCGTACTGGCCAGCCGATGCTTTGCCGTTGAGCTACTGTGCTGGAATTGCAAGCTTTTATCGTCGCCGTAAACGGGGACGGAGCTCTTGTTAACGCAAACTCTGCATTCTCCTCCCGCTCATATCATATTGGCGTACAACTGGACAATCTGACTGACCGCCTCCTGCAATTTTTACTCTAAGTTTGCTTCCTGATACTGCTATTTTTACACAAATTAGTATCCTGTGTGGTCGTTGGCCTCCTGATTTAAAATCTGCTCCCAATATGCCAGAGTCCACTGAATCCGTACTAATTGTACTAATCGTGCTAGGGTCACTTTCAGACCCCAGCATCATTGCACTAACCTTCAGAGTTAATTAGTTTAGGCGCCACTGTAAAGAACTTTGCTGGCCCAAACGGTCTCTGTACTGACCAGCAGGAGTTTTATCGTTGAACTACTGGGGAAAAATTGCCAGCCTTTATCGTCGAATTAAACTCTGCAAACTCTAGCAATAATTGAAGAAATCTTTATATTACAAACGGAATAAAGTTGTTTACTCTATATTGCATTCATTTGATCATATGAATGCAGAAATAAAGTGAAACAATGTTTGGTAATTTAGCGATTCACTGCCTTGTACAGAGGGACTGGCTTAATAAAAAATCAGACACACACTTGAAAATCTGATGTGGGCAACACATGACTATCCCTATATAATACAATGAATTTACTTCTTTTGCAGTGGAAAAGTTATGTATATTATCCATGGCGCAATGTTTTTAATGTTAAATTGTACGTTTGGCGCTTTTCTGGATGACAACTTGTAAAACTATTCCGAAGTACTTAATTAACTTATATTTCGCTCTACTCTAAATTGACAATTATCAATATTGATAGCATCCGTAAAAAGTAATATAGTCCATGTATAAAAATATTTTAATAATTAAATTATCAATTTGGCGTTTTTTGTTAATTTAGCATCATTTTAGCAGTTTTGAGGATATTTTCGTCAATCTGAGAGTGAAATATCACTATGTTAGAGATATTTCGAAATATTAGGCACCGATTACCTAAAATTTACAGACCAAGAATTACAGACAAGCGGAGAGAATAACATTTCCTATATATAAATGACTACTGGCGAATTGTTCGGGATCAAAACACAAAACTATTACCAAAGTATCTCTCTCGTGAATGGAACGAACTAGATCCACGAGAATGATTTTGACAAATTTGTCGCATAATATTACATATGAAAAATAAACATATTTCTCAATAGTTTCTAACTATATTTTAAATTTTATGTATTTTTTTTTATAAATTTATTTGAAAAACGTACAGTATCTCAAGAACGGTTCATGCTACCGTTCCAAAATTTGTCATTCGTTTTCTAATGAAATATTACATAGGAAATGTTCCTTTATGTAACACTATGGAAGGCTCTGAATTTTGATGTGAATAACATCTATGTTTGTGGTTTCTGTGGTGGCAAAGGGAGTGTTACTAAAATTGTAAACATTTTGGACGCTTATACCCCGAACCTAATAGATAAAAATTCAAATAATTTTCTTGTTTAATAGTTAATATGGAGCAGATTATGAATGTTTAAAATAATTTAAATATTTTGAACTTTTTTCTAAAAACTTAAAAAGTATCTGTTTGAGAGGGCGTGTTTTTATTAACACTTTACAACAAAGTTGAAAAGTGTTTATGACTTTGTTCATTCTGTCTGTCTGTCTGTCTGTCTGTCTGTCTGTCCGTTAGCACGATAACTGCCGTAAACATGAGTTTATCAAAATGAAATTTTAGTATGTTGTTCAGACGGTCTGTAGGACCTATGGGAATATAAATAAATAATATCACCCAATTAGTTTTTTATTGAACCCGGGTTGAAAAAATGAAATACATTAAACCCTATGGGACCTAATTTTTCAAACATTTTTTAAGTAAATTTAAAATTCACGAATTGCTTCGAAATTTTTAGGAAATATTCACATTATCCCATAGAATATATAAAAAAAAATTCAGTAAAATATGTTAAGTAGTTTTTTAATTAAAAAAATTATTTAATATAGGGAAAAAAACAAATTCAATTAAATTCTGACTTTGGGATATCTTCCAGAAAGAAAAGAGAGAGATATTATATAATAAATATCTCTCCATTTGTTAAAACGTTTTGCATTTGGGAGTGGCTTCATATTTTAAAATAATTTGGTAGATAACAATTTTTCATTTTTTTTAAATTTTATATAACTCTTCATGATAAATTTAATTGATGGCATTTTAAATGCACTTTCCTACGTCCTAGAGAGTTAAAATTTGGTACACAGCTTAAATTTGTAGAACATTTTATTCTACAGCAATTTGGTGGATCTTTAAATATAGATCATACATTTTTTTCGAAATGACCCGCAATTAATCCCCGTTCACTTTTATAAATCATTGTTGTAATATTATTAAAAATTCTGATGTGGACAGCACATGTCTTTCCCTGCAGACTCATATTCGTTCTCTTTATTTATTCAATGATAATTTGAGTTTATCTGCACAACATAAGTATTTTAAATGACATTGAATTTACACGTTAAACTTAAATTTGGTTCTCATTTGATAACTGGACTTTTTGTCAAAGGTGGCGTAGCGAAAACGCGAAAAAACTAGAATATCTCAAGAACGGCTAGTCCTAGAGTAATGGGGTTAGTCTTATTCTTTTTGTTGTCAAAAATCACATATAAAATAGGAATTTAATTGATATAATTGAGCACACGTAGTCTTTTATTTTTATATATAACGATTTTTGCTGGCCATTTCGCAAAAATAGCCCGTTCCTTTTTCCCGAATCGTAGTAGAATAACCTACAAATGATTTATATACAAAATTTTGTTAAATTTGGTATATAAATCACTTGTAGGTTGTTGAAATATTATACTCCAAATTTTGTTAAATTTGGTTCATTAGTTTTTAGCTAGAGTGGATAAAGGCAATTTCTGCGCCCATTTCGCAAAGAAGGCAGATTCTTTTATTACGAATCGTACTATAATCTAATGAACATCAGGATTTCCCACAAAAAACATACCTACCAAATTGTATGAAATTCGGTCCATTAGTTTTTCAATTAGAGTGGATGTAATATCCACACAGACACACAGAAACATACACAGATACACCCTTACACACACAGACGTCTTCCTAAAAGTAGTTTTTTCGTGTTCTAGAAGTCCCAAAACGTGTAGATACTTTGAAAATTCGAGTTCCGATCTTCGGCACGATTCCAATACTTTGAGTACATACACATACACATATATATTATCTGTGTATTATCTGTGTATCTAAATTCCGTGCCTATGCAATTACAATAGTTGTGATTTTAAATGATCCCTAAACTTTTATTATTTCTTCAAGGAAGCCTAATTTTAACATATGCAGAATGCAAATATCTCAAGCGATTGTAAGATGAATTACATAAGAATTGCTGAATTTTTTTCACACAAAATTATTTAGCTCTGGAGTCTGGAATACAAGTTATATGAATGAAATATTCATTGATTTTGCATAAAGAATAAGATGATTTATATTTCGATACAGTTTTAAATATTTAAGTATAATAAATTACTGTAGTACTGTGATAATGTAAAAGATATTACCACTGAATGAATCACATTTTAGAAATTTTTAAATGAAATTACATTTCAGTTGGAAAGTGTTTCATAATCAATGCTTATGCATGATTGATCTTTCTTGTATTAAGCTTTCACGTGTCCATGATATGAAACGATCACATGACCCACTTCAAAATGATATATGGCATCCATCTTGTGTCAAAATCGTGATTTTTAAAGTTCTTTTTAATTCATATTGAGTGTTGTATCCGTCCTAAAATTACTTTATTTTTGCCTAAATTCTGTGCATCTACATACTGAAACAACGGAATGACAATATATTTCAGTTTAAATGCTCTTCCAAATTTGATTATTTCTACTATTAAGCCTATTTTTCACCTATGTAAAATGTAAACAGCAAAATATGTAGAATGAGTTGTATTAGAATCGCTGTAATTCTTTAACACAAAATCATTTAGTCCATGGAGTCTGCTTAGCTGATATGAATTCATTGATTTTAGAAAGAGAAGGACGATATTTTTCGATGAAGTTTTACACATTGAGTTTACTTACTTGCAGCTCAATGGTCTGAATTTTTAAATAAAATAAATTGTTATAGTATTGTGATGAATGACATGAATGGGGGAATTATTTATGAATGAAATGTTGCTTTTATAGAGAGAGCCAGGCGTGTTATTTTTTATGACGTCATTTGAATGGATTTCAGTTGTTTTCGATGAAGTTTTCAAATATAATAAATTATCGTAGTATTATGATAATTCTAAAATTATTACCGAGGAATGTATAACATTTAAGAGATGTTTAAACCAGGCAATTTATACTTTAATGCCGTCATTTGAATGAAGTTAATTTTTTTCGATGAAGGTTTAAGGTTTCAAATATAATAAATTAATGTAGTATTGTGATAAGTTTTAAAATATTACCGAGGAATGTATTGCATTTTAGACATGTTTAAATAAAATTGCATTGAAGTTGGAAAGTGTTTCATAATCAATGCTTTAAGCATGATTGATCTTTCTTGTTTTTCTTAATTTCACTCGAAATATCTTCGGAACTATAAAAAATAGATATAGAAAGTAAGCGCCAATAATATGTTCTAAGAAAGTTAGTATCTAAATATGAATATATTTATTTTTAAAATAAAAGCTCTTATGGTTTTCGAGTCTTATTTTACGAGTCTTGTCAAGTAGAAGAAAATTTCCGTTTTTCAAGTTTGTAATACTTATATCTCAAAAACTAGTATTACAAGTATAAGCAAGAATTTGTAGCTCTTTGAAAGTCCTACAAGTGTATATAGTTGGATTCTGGATCGAGCTCATTTTTGTTCTTCGAAATAAAAATCTTTGAAATATATCTGTCCGAACGAGCTTTGGTTTTCATTTTTCTTATTTTCACTCGAAATATCTTTGAAACTATAACAGAAAGATTTAAATAATTAGAGACAAAAATATGTATGAGAAAATTTAGTTTCTAAATCTATATTTATTTTTTAGAAAAACTCCTATAGTTTTCGAGTAATCGTCTTGTGAAGTTGAACGGAATTGAAAATTTTACGTTTTTCAAGTTTGCAATGCTTATAACTTAAAAACTAAATGTGCTAGCAATATAAATAACAATAAACAGAAATTTGCAGCTGTTTGAAAACCCTACAAGTGTATATAATTGAATTTTGGCTCAAGTTCTTACTTTTTGAAGTGCAGTGGTTATAATTTCGATATTTTAGCATTTTAACCTGAATATTCCAATGGGTGGGAAAGCTGTAATATTTAAAATGTCACTATTGTTGCAACTCAATCTGTTTACTTTCTCATTGTTGATATATTGGTGTACGAGTATGAGATATTCTGTTTTTGTTTAAAAAAAAAAGGAAGTTAAATGAACTTGGAGATTTTAGCAATATTTAATGATTGGTGAGGTTTAAGTAGAATAGATGGAAATATACGCATTCAAATTTATTTATGTGTCGACAGGTAGGTTTATAGATTAAATTGAATGTAAAATCTTATCAGATAGATTGTATAAGTTTAGTTTATATACCGCAAAGCAAGTTAGTAAAATAATTGGATATTTTAATGTGAAGTCTATGGCTGGAGTTTCCAGATGAAATCGGGGCGAAAACTAAAAGTACTAGCTAATTATAAACAATTACTGAGTAACTTGTAGTGCTTTGAAAACCTGTAAACAAAACAAATGAGTCTGAAAAAATCGAAAAGACTTATTGAATTTTACTGGAGTTTTAATTTACAAAATGCTGTTCATGCAAAACCATTTCGGCTCCATCGGACTGAAGTCACCGCCGATTTCTTAATGATTTTTTCAGATTTTTATTTAGAAATATAGGGGTCTTCTGGACATTCGATTGCATTTAAAACCAATAGGGTTCCAATATTCACCGATTGTAATATTTGTACCAAATTTCTTCCGAAACGTTCCATTCGTTTGTGAGATATCGCATTCAAAGACTCACTGACATACACACACACACATATACACATGTATACACGGGGACATCACCTCAAAAACGTTCTATTCGAGTTTAGAGATGCTTGAAACGTGCTCTTCGGTTGAGAACTCGAATTCGAATTTTTGACCTTGTCACAATACTTTCCCCATACATTTTACTAAGTATATACGGAAAGTAAAAAATCTGATGTGGGAAGTATATGACTTTGCCTACATAATGACTTTCCTTCTTTCGCAATAATGGTATACAAGTTACATGGCATAATGCTATTGGCAAACTGCACATTAACATTGGGTGCTTTTTTTTATGATAAATAAAATTATTTCAAAGTATCTTATTAACTTATATTTCGAACAAATCTAATTTGACAATTATCAATATAGCATCCGTTAAGAAATATAGTCCATATATTAAACGATTTCAATAATATGAAACTAATAATTTATTATATAAAACAGATGGTTTGAGTTCCAATCCATCATTTTCTAGAAATGGAAATCTATATTCTTATAATGTTATTCATATATCAATAATGTATTTAACTTTTTGTTGTTTAATTTAGAGGCCGATCTCGCTACTATAATAGCCATAGTTCGTCAAATCGCCAAATGCACTTAAATAAAATAGAATAAAATCAAAAGACCATATCACAAAGTTATATTGGCATTGAATTAATACTACTTGAATTGAAATAGAGCTTTTGGCAACTAACTAGTCCAAACAGAATGACTTACTTGTACTCTGCAAAATTCTCATCCGAATGCAATTGACAGTTAATTAATATCCCTTGAAATGAATGGCTATTGGCGAATTCTTTAACTTCAAAATACAAAACTATTCAAAATATAACTTCTCTCGTGGATGGAACGAGCTAGATCAACGAAAATGGTGTTAACAGATTTGTCGCATAATATTACCGGTAGAAAGTGAGCAAGCATATCGATGATACTTACTACATTTTTATATTTTATGTATTTTTTAAATAAATTAATTTTGAAGAGTGCAGTATATCGAGAACGATTACTGCTAATGTTCTAAAATTAGTGTGGTTTTCTATTGAAAAATGCAGATGAAATGATAACAGATTACTGAAGGGTCGGATTTTTTAATGATTTAAAAAAAACATTCGAAAATTTGGGATCTTCCGAACATTCAATCACATATAAAATCAGTAGGGTTCAAGTGTTCATTGATTGTAATAATCGAACCAAATTTTTTCAGAACTCTCCATTCGTTCGTAAGACATCTCTGCCACTTCATGGACACATACATTAACATACACATTAACACACACACTAATATACACATTAGCATACATAGACACAAATGCATACAGACTTCACTTCGAAAACATTCGATTCGAGTTTAAAGATGCTTGAAACGAGCTCTTCCGTCAAAAATTCGAATTTGAATTTTCGATCCCATTACAATATTTTTCCCATACTACGTATGTTGAGAAAATAATACATTATACTATGTATGTGGGGAAAATAATAAAACGAAATCCAGGAATTGTTCATGTAATTTGCTTTGTTCTTTAGCTTCAAGCACCGATTACTTTTCCTTGTGAATTTTTCTTTAACGTTCGCTAAGATTACTGAGAATGTTTTGTTGGTTCATTTCGGAACGTATTTCTCAGAGGTCGACAGATTCAGCCCACGAAGTTTAGGGGGCCTGGGAAGCACTCTGACTAGCCCAACCGATAAATTTTTTCTCATAACAACGGTAATATCTTAATGGTGTTCTATTATGGTGACATCTCTCAAGAAAATGCTGGGAAGGGTGGGACAGCCCAGTGGTTAGCGCACGGTCGACACAAGTTCGATTCCCGGCCCTTCCCAAATTGTCCCGTGTTCACGCGGAGTACGGGCAAGTTAAATATGTGGGTCCGCAAGTCGTTCCGAGTGGTTGGTGGTAGGGGAAGGAGGGTACAGTCTCTGTGGATGCCACTTCCAGTCTAAACTAGATGTCACTTCACTGCTTTCCAAACAGATACCCTACGCCTTCGGGTAGGTCGGACGGTCTGAGTTGAAGAAGAAAATGTTGGTCATAGCGAAAAATTGCATACATTACTATCTGTTAACTTTTAGGCGTGTAGGGTGGAGGTGAAATTATTCTTGTAGCCATGTTGAATGCTTGCATTATATCCATTTCAGGCAAAGATAAATCTACAGCTTAAATAATAAATGATAATGTTTGTCTGTCTGTTTACAGGTTGTGTAACGGAAAATCAAGCGAGTACAGTCACGGAATTCGGTACAGGATTACTTCAATTCAGGCCCCTACCAACGTCGGAGCGATAAAAATTAGAATTAGTTCAAAAGTTAGTGATTTTTAGCTGAATTTCGATCCATTTCGCGACATTTTAAATTCACATTTATCACCAGGGAAACGAAGCTGACGGTCGCAGATAATAACACAGCCGATTTGATATATAAATACAAAATTCCAACTTCGTAAATTTTATAGCTAAATACTTTAAATAAGATATGTAGGCATTGTACATCATACATGTAGGCAAGTAATCTGTGCAAACATGATACGCATCGGATAAGAAGTATCCGATTTAGGAATTAATTGTTTTATTTTAATACCTTGCATACTGTTGTAAACTGTATTTAAATAAATACTTCCCCCCCCCCTATAAAAGAGTGCTCGCATAAACCTCTTTCTCAGTTGTTATTTCATTGGGTACTCTTTCAAGAAATTTAGAGTAGCAGAATACGAGTACATATGTTAATACATATGCAGTTATATAAGTAGAAGAGAAATAAGAGTTGAAGGGCCGCAGGCGCAGCTGCACAGCGGCTGCGCCTGGAGGAGGATCCCTCTTTGGGAGGGTCTTCCCTCTTTTGAGAGGAAGCTTCCCTCTTTGGGACGATCCTCTTAGAGGGTCTTGAGAGCCCCAGGAGGACCCTCTTTGGGAGGACCCTCTCTTGAGATCCCCAGGAGGATGCCTCTCTTGAGAGGATCCTCTTTGGGAGGATGCCCCCCTCCCCTCTTTTGGAAGTTTGGTGAGGCGGCACAACACCGGATGCCTCTTTCCTAGTATTGCGAAAGAGGGCAATTGCGAAGTCTTTCACGGAGGCATGATGACTCATACGGAGTGAGTTTCACTCCGAGTCTTGAGAGGGAATGTCACAATCGCTGACTGACCCTTGACCTGAGGAAGTGGTTTCAAGGGATTTCGCAATCACATAATCTGGAAATGACGTGTCGCGCCTTGGAGCTCCTTAGCACACGTCCTCCCTCTCTGCTGGTCAGCGACAGAGTGAAAGATCTTATCAGCGTGACGTAGTTAAAGCGCCCTCTGGCGAATATTGATGAAGTTCTGCCATCTATCGGCATTTTTTTTCCAAAAGAATTTAATGTTTCACTGGTCAGGAGCTGGATTCGAACTTGGACCCATCCGATTAGAAGCCGCGCGTCTTACCATCGTGCCAAAGCACCCGTGCTATATAGGAAGTTATCTTCGAAGTGTACCTTATCAGCGGAAGTTAGATTATTTTTCAAAGTTCATTCGAATCGCTCGGTGAATAGCGATGCACTTTATAAAGGGTGCGTTTTAAAACAGAATGCTACGGAGTGAATATAAAATTGCGTATTATAACATTATGATTTTTTTTTAAAACAAATGTATACACAAACTTTAAAAACACGAATGTAATAATTAGCTAAAATTGTATTCAGTGGATTTTTTTTTTTAAATAAATCTAACTATCAATACGATTTTTATAATAATAACGAAATAATTTCGAATGTTTAAAAACAAATTGATTACGGATTTCCAATGAACACACAAATTGTGTTCAGTGAATACCATTCGACCATTTTAAGTGTTGTGTATACGAGAACATATGTTAATACATATGCAGTTATATAAGTAGAAGAGAAATAAGAGTTGAAGGGCCGCAGGCGCAGCTGCACAGCGGCTGCGCCTGGAGGAGGAGGATCCCTCTTTGGGACGATCCTCTTAGAGGGTCTTGAGAGCCCCAGGAGGACCCTCTCTTGAGACCCCCAGGAGGATGCCTCTCTTGAGAGGATCCTCTTTGGGAGGATGCCCCCCTCCCCTCTTTTGGAAGTTTGGTGAGGCGGCACAACACCGGATGCCTCTTTCCTAGTATTGCGAAAGAGGGCAATTGCGAAGTCTTTCACGGAGGCATGATGACTCATACGGAGTGAGTTTCACTCCGAGTCTTGAGAGGGAATGTCACAATCGCTGACTGACCCTTGACCTGAGTAAGTGGTTTCAAGGGATTTCGCAATCACATAATCTGGAAATGACGTGTCGCGCCTTGGAGCTCCTTAGCACACGTCCTCCCTCTCTGCTGGTCAGCGACAGAGTGAAAGATCTTATCAGCGTGACGTAGTTAAAGCGCCCTCTGGCGAATTTTGATGAAGTGCTGCCATCTATCGGCATTTTTTTTCCAAAAGAATTTAATGTTTCACTGGTCAGGAGCTGGATTCGAACTTGGACCCATCCGATTAGAAGCCGCGCGTCTTACCATCGTGCCAAAGCACCCGTGCTATATAGGAAGTTATCTTCGAAGTGTACCTTATCAGCGGAAGTTAGATTATTTTTCAAAGTTCATTCGAATCGCTCGGTGAATAGCGATGCACTTTATAAAGGGTGCGTTTTAAAACAGAATGCTACGGAGTGAATATAAAATTGCGTATTATAACATTATGATTTTTTTTTAAAACAAATGTATACACAAACTTTAAAAACACGAATGTAATAATTAGCTAAAATTGTATTCAGTGGATTTTTTTTTTTTTTTTTAAATAAATCTAACTATCAATACGATTTTTATAATAATAACGAAATAATTTCGAATGTTTAAAAACAAATTGATTACGGATTTCCAATGAACACACAAATTGTGTTCAGTGAATACCATTCGACCATTTTAAGTGTTGTGTATCTAAAAACAAATGTATACACAAACTTTAAAAACACGAATGTAATAATTAGCTAAAATTGTATTCAGTGGATTTTTTTTTTTTTTTTTAAATAAATCAATACGATTTTTATAATAATAACGAAATGATTTCGAATGTTTAAAAACAAATTGATTACGGATTTTCAATGAACACACAAATTGTGTTCAGTGAATAGGATTCGACCATTCTGAGTGTTGTGTATCTAAAAACAAATGTATACACAAACTTTAAAAACATGAATGTAATACATAGCTGAAATTATGTTTTGTGAACAGGATTCGACCATTCTAAGTGTTTGTGTGATTTTTGAAAAATAAATCTAAAAGTATATAAAAATAATAATGAAAATTAGAACTCACGGAACGACGTCTTCACTACCCGCTGGACAAACTCCAAATGAGTGATACACTCTCATTACGCTATTAAAAATTAGATCTTATCTACAATGACGTCAGCATTATGAGGTGTTGCCACCTATTTTTTTCTAATAATATATTTTTAATAGTTGGATACTTCAACGGTCTGATTTGCTACACGTAATCTGAAACACATCACTTTAATGATATTGTGCATTGAATATGATTTGACCATTCTAAGTGTGTGTGTGTGATTTTTTAAAAAATAAATCTAACAGCATATACGACTAGTAACGAAATGATTTTTTTTCTTTTTATAAAAATAATAATGAAAATTAGAACTCACGGAACGACGTCTTCACTACCCGCTGGACAAACTCCAAATGAGTGATACACTCTCATTACGCTATTAAAAATTAGATCTTATCTATAATGACGTCACCAGTATGAGGTGTTGCCATCTATTTTTTCTAATAATATATTTCTAGTAACTGGATACTTCAACGGTCTGATTTGCTACACGTAATCTGAAACACATCACTTTAATAATATTGTGCATTGAATATGATTTGACCATTTTTTTAAAGTGGTGGGTGTAATTGAAATATCGAAGTTTAGAATTTAACAAGCTAACGAACTTTCACCCCCAAAATTTTAGCATTCAGTTTAAATAAAACCCAATGAATATGATATCACCATTTTCACATCGTAATTTTACTACCATTATAGAACTTAGAAGTGAGCGTACATTATTTTTTTCAGGACACCAATACATTTTAAAATCTATTGAATAGGAATAGACCATTTTGCACATATATGTAACTAGATTTCAACACCCGGTATTAAAACCTGCTAAACATGAAACGAGTAAGTATTGTGTGAGATTTTATCACACTAACTTTCAAACTTTTTAAATTTTTAAAAATGTCCGAAATAGTTGTATTTCATCGGTAGACATAAATTGTATGGAACACATTTTTATGAAAAAAATATCTGTTTCGACAGCTTTTAAAAATAGATTTCTACAGTTGTACACTACGGTTCTAGAATTTTCTAAATACGAATCGACTGTTTGAACTACCAATGGTGGTTTTACCGATGCAAATATTTACAGGACAAATATTTCAATGAAACCGAACTTAGTTGAAGCTTCTAAGTTTGAATATTTAGAATCATTTCATATAATTTTTATATTCACATTGAAAATAGTTAACAAAATTGGAACTCACGGAGCGACAACTTACTGTCCACACTCCAAATGAGTGATACACTCTTATTACATTATTAAAAATTAGATCTTATCTATAATGATGTCATTATGTTGCCGTATTGCCACCACACAATTATTCTTTCCAAATTATGCATTTTTTCTTTTTTCTTTTTAATAACTTGCTACTGTCTTATGCTATCCATTTTTTTTTTTTTTTTTTTTTTTTTTCATATAAGCAGATATTCCATATACCTTCTAAATGTTAAGTTATAATTTAAAAAAAAAAGCATTAGAGGTGTATTTTACGTCTGAATTCGTCCAAGTGGAAATCCGACAATTGCAAATGCATGATTGCATCCTCACATTTCAATAGACACCACTAAAATGTGTGGATCTTATTTTGAAAAAGCTGCTCTCAGAAAGAATATGTATATGAATACATATTTTCCATAAATATACCCCATCCCCCCACAATACACACAACATGCAGGCCAAAGACTCACCCAAAATACATTCCAAATCGGCTCTATAGCTTATCGCGCTTATCAGTGTAACAGATAGTGACCCAAAGTTCATGTTCGCAAAGCGAGTTAATTGCAATGTTATTGTTTTAAGCAGTTCCCATATTTAAATGAAAAATTTATCAAATTATACAATACATACAAGAGCTGGAAGATCATAGCATTTCAATATTATAGAATACTCACGAATGTTTTTTTTTTTCCCCATTTAAAATTATCAAATTTTAATGCAATTTGACAAAAATTGCACAATACTTAGTGTATGACTATCAAATAAGAGCTAGGTTTTATTGTTACAACAACGTTTAAGATCATTAAACGAGTATATATATATATATATATATATTTTTTTTTTTTAAAGAAGAATAGTATATAACTTACTGTTTTTAAGGATAGGTGATTGTTAACATTGAATTTAAATGAAAGAGTGACCCTCTGAGACAAGTACAGTACATTGCAATAACATTAAAAAATATGAAAGATATGCAATTAACACCTTAAAAGAAACATGTAATGAGTTTTGATATCTTAATACGAGACATTATTGACATGCACATAGAAATGTCACAATTTTGTGGCTGTAGGTGCTCCATAAGACCCCTCTGCTCTTAATAAATGATCCCATTTGAATGTACATATTTAACAACACACAGAAAATGACAGGACCACAACAAAATTTTACACCTATTACAGAATAACTCCCAACTTCGTAGATTTTTGAGAAACTACAGTCGAATTTTCACCGATTCTTAGAGATTGAAACACAGCATTGTTTATGAATCTTCATACTTTAGAGAATGGAACATAAATTAGCATTTATTTTGAATGAATTCAGAATTTTGACATTGATTATAAATTTATGATTTAAACTCTGTAAAGTGTAAATATCTTTTGTCATGAAACTCACACTGTAGACATTTGATATGATTCGAATAAATCTATTTTTAATTTTTTATATTTTATTTTAAAAAGTGAGATTAGTAAACCTGTTACACTTGAATGCATAGATACATAACTCACAACAATATAACATTTCTTAAATGGAACATGCTAAAAAAAAAAAAAAAAAATTAGCTAATGAGTATAAATAAGGAATTCAATTTGAAAGATAAAAACCATTTAATGAATCTATTATTAATGAAATACACATTAAGCATTATCACTTGTACATTTAAACAAATAAGTTAAAATAATTTCCTTATCGCACTTTCATAGTCCTCTGATTTGAATGACTCGAAAAAATTTCTATCATAGCAGTAAAAGACTTCTTCACCACGCAACAAAACTTTCTTAGCAATGTTATCAATGTCAAGATTTAGAAGTACTTGTTCAGACACTCTGTCAAACATTTGCAATGGAGTGCAAAATCGATAGTAATTAAAAAAATTTTAATTACTTCTTAATTTTAAAAGGCTAAATGGCTATCTTGCGAACCTTGGACCAATGACGTCATCTTGTGAACTTTGGAGTGATGACGTCATTTTATGTGGAATCTTAGATAAGATAAGAACTGATAAGCTCTCATCTAATTGTTGCAATTAGTGTGTTTATCGTTCATTTCTAGTTTGGATGCCGACTTGTGCAGGCCTCATACTGTTAGTTATTTTCGTGTTTTTGGTAGTTATTCTTGTATATTCCGGGTGATACATATCACCTAAAGTTATAAAAATATATATAAAATTTTTCTAAGTATATAATGTTAATGTGATTTAAAATTCGGAACTTTAAGTAAGTTTGGTACATATTTTCACTCTATGATTTCGAAGCTGAATGAAATAATATAGAAATTTTCTCATGTAGATAACAATTGTATTTACCACAATCTAATGTTGTACGATTCATTAAAAATTATAAGTTCTAATCACTTCATATCTTATGTGATTTGTTTGCACACGACACTCGATTTAGGTTACGTGATTATACTTATGAAGTTGTTTGATAAGTCATTTCAACTTTGGACGTTGTGTGGATAGGTTTGCTTCGCTCATAGCTGTGACAGAATTATAATGTTTTAAGATGTTAGTGTTTTAAAAATAAATCTTATACTGTGAATGTCGTAGTTGGATGTTACTATCTAAAAAGAATGTCTAAAATTCAAAGTATGCCATCACTCGAGCAAATAATTTCTAGTGTAAATAGTGCGGAGTTGACTGTTCCTGCCCTAGAAGAAACAAAATCTGTGGACATTGTCTCAGATGTGATTAATTCACCCTCACAAAAATTTGCTGTGGATTGGTTAGAAACCTATCTTATGTCTTCCAAAACCCCAGCAGAAACATCTACCGTTGTCAATTCACAAGTTCTCACCGAGGTTGAAAACTCAACTCATGATCTGCTTTCTTGTGCTCTAACACATAGCGGACTGTTATCTTCCAATGCAGAATCAGTTTCGACTGAATCTACTTCTTCAGATTTTATGCAAGATGCACTCCGTCGTTGGCATTTAGGTTCTAATGTGTATGTGTATTTGAAACTTCGTCATGGGAAGTTAAAAGTGTATATATGGAAATATCTCTCTAACGATCGAAATGAATTACAGCCTACGCGTGAAGGTGTTACACTGTCACCGGCTACATGGAGTGAATTTTCTCAAAAATTGTGGTCGTTCAATATTCTATATGCAGATACCTCTTTCGTCAGTCGCAATGAGTTGTTCTGTTTCAATGACAACGGAAAATTGCATCTGCAGAAAATAATTCAATTATATGATTCAAAATTTTGTCTAACACAGTGTCATATTACCTTAGATAAAAATCAAATAGCATGTTTACAGAATAGTGTTAACAACATTAGTATACATCTTCGAGAAAGTATATTTATAGAGTGGCTTCCTGCTCAAATATTAAAAATAAAGAACACTATAACCTTTCTACCATCACTTATTTGTGACAAAAATTTTGCATTCGAACAATTAATCTCTTGTATTCATGACAACATCATGTGTCATGTAAGAAAACTTTTCAAATGTGTTGGCTGTGTTGGTCAAGTTGAAGATTTAAGTTACCATGAATGTCTTTACAGCACTCCATTACAAATGTTTGACAGAGTGTCTGAACAAGTACTTCTAAATCTTGACATTAATAACATTGCTAAGAAAGTTTTGTTGCGTGGTGAAGAAGTCTTTTACTGCTATGATAGAAATTTTTTCGAGTCATTCAAATCAGAGGACTATGAAAGTGCGATAAGGAAATTATTTTAACTTATTTGTTTAAATGTACAAGTGATAATGGTTAATGTGTATTTCATTAATAATAGATTCATTAAATGGTTTTTATCTTTCAAATTGAATTCCTTATTTATACTCATTAGCTAATTTTTTTTTTTTTTTTTAGCATGTTCCATTTAAGAAATGTTATATTGTTGTGAGTTATGTATCTATGCATTCAAGTGTAACAGGTTTACTAATCTCACTTTTTAAAATAAAATATAAAAAATTAAAAATAGATTTATTCGAATCATATCAAATGTCTACAGTGTGAGTTTCATGACAAAAGATATTTACACTTTACAGAGTTTAAATCATAAATTTATAATCAATGTCAAAATTCTGAATTCATTCAAAATAAATGCTAATTTATGTTCCATTCTCTAAAGTATGAAGATTCATAAACAATGCTGTGTTTCAATCTCTAAGAATCGGTGAAAATTCGACTGTAGTTTCTTAAAAATCTACGAAGTTGGGAGTTATTCTGTAATAGGTGTAAAATTTTGTTGTGGTCCTGTCATTTTCTGTGTGTTGTTAAATATGTACATTCAAATGGGATCATTTATTAAGAGCAGAGGGGTCTTATGGAGCACCTACAGCCACAAAATTGTGACATTTCTATGTGCATGTCAATAATGTCTCGTATTAAGATATCAAAACTCATTACATGTTTCTTTTAAGGTGTTAATTGCATATCTTTCATATTTTTTAATGTTATTGCAATGTACTGTACTTGTCTCAGAGGGTCACTCTTTCATTTAAATTCAATGTTAACAATCACCTATCCTTAAAAACAGTAAGTTATATACTATTCTTCTTTAAAAAAAATATATATATATATATATATATACTCGTTTAATGATCTTAAACGTTGTTGTAACAATAAAACCTAGCTCTTATTTGATAGTCATACACTAAGTATTGTGCAATTTTTGTCAAATTGCATTAAAATTTGATAATTTTAAATGGGGAAAAAAAAAAAAACATTCGTGAGTATTCTATAATATTGAAATGCTATGATCTTCCAGCTCTTGTATGTATTGCATAATTTGATAAATTTTTCATTTAAATATGGGAACTGCTTAAAACAATAACATTGCAATTAACTCGCTTTGCGAACATGAACTTTGGGTCACTATCTGTTACACTGATAAGCGCGATGAGCTATAGAGCCGATTTGGAATGTATTTTGGGTGAGTCTTTGGCCTGCATGTTGTGTGTATTGTGGGGGGAGGGGGTATATTTATGGAAAATATGTATTCATATACATATTCTTTCTGAGAGCAGCTTTTTCAAAATAAGATCCACACATTTTAGTGGTGTCTATTGAAATGTGAGGATGCAATCATGCATTTGCAATTGTCGGATTTCCACTTGGACGAATTCAGACGTAAAATACACCTCTAATGCTTTTTTTTTTTTTTAAATTATAACTTAACATTTAGAAGGTATATGGAATATCTGCTTATATGAAAAAAAAAAAAAAAAAAAAAAAAAAATGGATAGCATAAGACAGTAGCAAGTTATTAAAAAGAAAAAAGAAAAAATGCAAAATTTGGAAAGAATAATTGTGTGGTGGCAATACGGCAACATAATGACATCATTATAGATAAGATCTAATTTTTAATAATGTAATAAGAGTGTATCACTCATTTGGAGTGTGGACAGTAAGTTGTCGCTCCGTGAGTTCCAATTTTGTTAACTATTTTCAATGTGAATATAAAAATTATATGAAATGATTCTAAATATTCAAACTTAGAAGCTTCAACTAAGTTCGGTTTCATTGAAATATTTGTCCTGTAAATATTTGCATCGGTAAAACCACCATTGGTAGTTCAAACAGTCGATTCGTATTTAGAAAATTCTAGAACCGTAGTGTACAACTGTAGAAATCTATTTTTAAAAGCTGTCGAAACAGATATTTTTTTCATAAAAATGTGTTCCATACAATTTATGTCTACCGATGAAATACAACTATTTCGGACATTTTAAAAAATTTAAAAAGTTTGAAAGTTAGTGTGATAAAATCTCACACAATACTTACTCGTTTCATGTTTAGCAGGTTTTAATACCGGGTGTTGAAATCTAGGTACATATATGTGCAAAATGGTCTATTCCTATTCAATAGATTTTAAAATGTATTGGTGTCCTGAAAAAAATAATGTACGCTCACTTCTAAGTTCTATAATGGTAGTAAAATTACGATGTGAAAATGGTGATATCATATTCATTGGGTTTTATTTAAACTGAATGCTAAAATTTTGGGGGTGAAAGTTCGTTAGCTTGTTAAATTCTAAACTTCGATATTTCAATTACACCCACCACTTTAAAAAAATGGTCAAATCATATTCAATGCACAATATTATTAAAGTGATGTGTTTCAGATTACGTGTAGCAAATCAGACCGTTGAAGTATCCAGTTACTAGAAATATATTATTAGAAAAAATAGATGGCAACACCTCATACTGGTGACGTCATTATAGATAAGATCTAATTTTTAATAGCGTAATGAGAGTGTATCACTCATTTGGAGTTTGTCCAGCGGGTAGTGAAGACGTCGTTCCGTGAGTTCTAATTTTCATTATTATTTTTATAAAAAGAAAAAAAAATCATTTCGTTACTAGTCGTATATGCTGTTAGATTTATTTTTTAAAAAATCACACACACACACTTAGAATGGTCAAATCATATTCAATGCACAATATCATTAAAGTGATGTGTTTCAGATTACGTGTAGCAAATCAGACCGTTGAAGTATCCAACTATTAAAAATATATTATTAGAAAAAAATAGGTGGCAACACCTCATAATGCTGACGTCATTGTAGATAAGATCTAATTTTTAATAGCGTAATGAGAGTGTATCCCTCATTTGGAGTTTGTCCAGCGGGTAGTGAAGACGTCGTTCCGTGAGTTCTAATTTTCATTATTATTTTTATATACTTTTAGATTTATTTTTCAAAAATCACACACACACTTAGAATGGTCGAATCCTGTTCACAAAACATAATTTCAGCTATGTATTACATTCATGTTTTTAAAGTTTGTGTATACATTTGTTTTTAGATACACAACACTCAGAATGGTCGAATCCTATTCACTGAACACAATTTGTGTGTTCATTGAAAATCCGTAATCAATTTGTTTTTAAACATTCGAAATCATTTCGTTATTATTATAAAAATCGTATTGATTTATTTAAAAAAAAAAAAAAAAATCCACTGAATACAATTTTAGCTAATTATTACATTCGTGTTTTTAAAGTTTGTGTATACATTTGTTTTTAGATACACAACACTTAAAATGGTCGAATGGTATTCACTGAACACAATTTGTGTGTTCATTGGAAATCCGTAATCAATTTGTTTTTAAACATTCGAAATTATTTCGTTATTATTATAAAAATCGTATTGATAGTTAGATTTATTTAAAAAAAAAAAAAAAATCCACTGAATACAATTTTAGCTAATTATTACATTCGTGTTTTTAAAGTTTGTGTATACATTTGTTTTAAAAAAAAATCATAATGTTATAATACGCAATTTTATATTCACTCCGTAGCATTCTGTTTTAAAACGCACCCTTTATAAAGTGCATCGCTATTCACCGAGCGATTCGAATGAACTTTGAAAAATAATCTAACTTCCGCTGATAAGGTACACTTCGAAGATAACTTCCTATATAGCACGGGTGCTTTGGCACGATGGTAAGACGCGCGGCTTCTAATCGGATGGGTCCAAGTTCGAATCCAGCTCCTGACCAGTGAAACATTAAATTCTTTTGGAAAAAAAATGCCGATAGATGGCAGCACTTCATCAAAATTCGCCAGAGGGCGCTTTAACTACGTCACGCTGATAAGATCTTTCACTCTGTCGCTGACCAGCAGAGAGGGAGGACGTGTGCTAAGGAGCTCCAAGGCGCGACACGTCATTTCCAGATTATGTGATTGCGAAATCCCTTGAAACCACTTCCTCAGGTCAAGGGTCAGTCAGCGATTGTGACATTCCCTCTCAAGACTCGGAGTGAAACTCACTCCGTATGAGTCATCATGCCTCCGTGAAAGACTTCGCAATTGCCCTCTTTCGCAATACTAGGAAAGAGGCATCCGGTGTTGTGCCGCCTCACCAAACTTCCAAAAGAGGGGAGGGGGGCATCCTCCCAAAGAGGATCCTCTCAAGAGAGGCATCCTCCTGGGGGTCTCAAGAGAGGGTCCTCCTGGGGCTCTCAAGACCCTCTAAGAGGATCGTCCCAAAGAGGGAAGCTTCCTCTCAAAAGAGGGAAGACCCTCCCAAAGAGGGATCCTCCTCCTCCTCCAGACGCAGCTGCGCCTGCGGCCCTTCAACTCTTATTTCTCTTCTACTTATATAGTATATATATATATATATCTTTATATACATATATATCTTTATATATATATATATAAAGATATATATATATGTATATAAATAAATATATATATATATATATATAAATAAAAATTGAAGGATTTTAATCGAAATATATATATATATATATATATACACACACAGAAGAACCATAACCACATAAGAACAGTTATACCAGACAGTGTGGTAATTGGCAAAACAATATTTTATGTAAAGCTGTCTGATCACAAATTTGTTAATAATGTTTATAATACATAGCAAGTTTTATTTGCAGATTAATTTTATTGAGATACGTTTTTATAGTTTGTGCAGAAAAGTTTTCTCTGGCCTGATAACAGACGAAGAAAAGGGATTCAAAAGCTTAGAATGATGCTCCGAATGCTAGAGCGATGTTCCTAATGAAAAGTAGCTATATGCTACTAATTTGAATATGTTTCTGTGGTAAGACTGACAAAGGGCGAACGAGAGCGCCGGGATTGGAACCCGGGGACCCGAAACGAACGAGCACCCCCACCACTTTTTTTTTTTTTTTTTGTGATGTGAACCGGCAAGGATGTATTGAATTTTTCGAAAAATATAACCTTTATTAAATGCAATTATTAGTATAAATAACAAGTCTTGTTGTATACAAATCAAATTTAACCTTAGTAAAACCCCAGAGTCAATTTGAATCAAAATGTATATACATCGCTTGTAATTATTCAATTATTTTGTTGTTAAATAAAAATAGTTCGGTTTAAATCACTTTATTTTCCTAAATATCATATTTCCATATATATATTTATGGAATCAATTAACTATAGTTGCTATCGTATGAATGAATTAAGTTTATTTCTTATTTTTTGGTACTAATGCATTTCGAGCTGTTATTCAAAATTTATCCTAGGGCATACATCCTATATCAATCAGAACTATTACATTTTAGTTATTATTATTACATTAGCTAATTAACCAATTCTTTTGGTAGAAAGATAACTTTATTATTAGTAGTAAATAATTATTAATTATTATTGAGAAACGAGAAGTACGAGCAGGAGGGGGCAGGGGCAGGGAGAGGCCTTAGCCCCAGGGCCCGCGATCGGTTTCCAGGGGCCTGGACTAACTTTGTGGCATTCAGTTACAAGATATTTATAAAAAGATGGCGTAAAACATTTTCTTGCTTTCAAAGCTAAAGTGATTTTCCATTGATGATCAGAGAAAAGGGCAAAACTAGTCGAGTTATAATTTTGGATGCATCTGGAATATGATTAGAAAAATCTTTTGCCTTTTCATCGACACGATAAATTATATAAAAAAATTCTTTGTATCTTGAAGTCATTATATTTCACAACGAATCCGGGACCGTCAAAGATTTATTGGCTTGATTTACTTGATGAGGGGGTGGGGGGAGGTCTATGTTCCTCATCAAAAGTTTAGTATTTTCAAAATCATGAAGCTTTTGATGATCAATTCTGTAATCGAATAGTTTATGCCATTATTTTGATGAACACTGCCCATCAGAGTTGATTGGATCAGAGAGAATATTTCTCCAGATTTGCGAAATATTCTTTTGGGGAATCAACGCCATGATTTCAGATCTTTAATACTGCCAAAGACAGGGAAACTAACACTTTCAAAAACTGAAGTTGCAACTTTGTTTTAATAAGTTTTGTTTTGTTTAACAATATGTGAAGCTTCGCGTCAAAAATAGTCGTCTTAAAATTGAAAATTTACTCCTTTGGGTTCTGTCTTGTTTGTAGTTGATACAATAAACGGTCGAAGTTTAAAACTTCTAGGTCATCAGCGGACTTCAGTAACGTCTGGAAGGACCTTTTGACCCATTATATTCACCTTCGAGACAGAATGTAAAAATTCGATTCTGTTAGACTCTGTCCCATAGTCGATTCAGAGGAATTGGAAATCCGGCCCCGTTAGGTGCTGTCTTTACGTGGTTGATACTATAAATGTGTAAAGATTCAGCCTTCAAAGTTTCTGGGGAGGGGTGTTCTGGAGAGTCTGGAAAGACTTTTTGGAACTTCTCCATTTCTTCGCTAGGGTCCCCCTTCCAGGTTGTATCTTAAGTTTCACTCTCGTTTTTCAGTAATGGTTATTAATTACTTACTAATAATTTCTCTCTCTACTAAAAGTAACGGTTAGTTGCAGTTTTTAACTTAATTCTAAATTGCAATATTTCTAATTGATTTAGGATTTAGGACCTAGGTATAAATACTAGGTTTCGAATAACGTCTATAAATGCAATCGCAACAAAAGATAAAAAATTAACTTAATTAATTCATACTAGAAACCATAGTTAATTTATAAATAAATTGTGGCAATATAGGAAAATTAAATTATACCGATAAGTGATTTAAATTGAACTGTTTTTATTTTACAACAAAAACAAAATAATTGAATAAGTACAAGGGTTGTCTATACATTTTTATTTAAACTCAAGACGTTTTACTAGGGTTAAATTTGATTTGAATGCAGCAAGACTTGTTATTTACAAGGACAATTTTATTTAATAAGGTTAGATTTCCCGAAAAATTCAACACATTCTAAAAAACGCATTACAAAAAAAAAAATCTTTAGGGCCTGTGTCAGGTCCTTCCCCTTTAGCAGGCCATAGATATAGTAAGTGTCGAAAGCCCAGGCCAACCGACTCGTCCGAAGACTAAGAGTAGCAAATAGATATAGTAAGTGTTGTTTTTGAGACCCAGACCGTCCGACCTACCAGAAAGGTGTAAGGTAACTGTATGGACGGCCGGGAAGTGCCACCCAATTTAGACCGGAACCCAGTGGGGGAGGCATCCACAGGGACCGTACCCTCCTTCCCCTACCACCAACCTCTCGGAAGGACTTACGGACCTACATGTTTAACGTGATCGTACTCCGCATGAACACGGCGGCATTTGTGGTAGCGTGCAATTCTAGCGCGCAAACCACGGGGATACCGCACCCGAGATGGCCAACAGCACGCGGTGTTCCGAGGTGGTCACCCACCAAGTACTAACCGCGCCCGATGCTGCTTGACTTCGGTGATCTAACGAGAACCGGTGTTTTCAGCACGGTACGGCCGTTGGCTAGATATAGTAAGTGTGTTATATCTTTTACGTCTATGGTATTTTCACGTGTGTAGTCTTTTACGTCTATGTCGATGGTATGGGGTCGTATATGTACAGGTAATCGATTTTGGTGTACGAAAGGAAGGGGAAGTCGTCCCCCCTCTCGTCGCATTTAATTGAGTTATTTGAATTTTCCATCAAGAAATTAACCACTTTTCACTAATTTCATATAAACGTTACATAATTTGAACAATTAGGTTGTCATTTTCTCTGTGTCAAAAATATTTTGGTTTCTTTCAGTGAGCATGACGTATAATTAAATGATCTATATGTAATTGGCCGTTATTTTAATCCATGTCTAAAGAATACTATTTAAAAATAGAATCAAATTTCAACAAAGTGTATGTCTGTTATGCCTACTGTTAAATGAAACATTATCATTGGGGGGGAGGGGACTTCCCAATTGTAAAGAAAGGGTTGTCTTCTCCTCCACACATGTAAATGGATAAGTTTCCTGCTCTTCTAAACCTTTCCTTCAGAGAAAAAAATTTTAAAACGTGTAATAACGTGTGAGTATCTTTATAAATGAAATATATTTAATGAAGTTTTATTTTCGATAATTAGTTAAA
This sequence comes from Amaurobius ferox, assembly GCA_951213105.1. NCBI lineage: Eukaryota > Metazoa > Arthropoda > Arachnida > Araneae > Amaurobiidae > Amaurobius > Amaurobius ferox. The sequence continues at coordinate 165,983,386 of OX578133.1, forward strand.
TGTTGATATACTTTTTTTTAATTAAAAATTTTTAGTTCAAACATTATTTTGACAAATCCTTGATTTAATATTAAATCATTATGATTGTTTCATGATTAAAATGATTCACCCTATGGGCGACCCTAATTAATATAAATATAGTGGTTCTAAAAAAAAAAAAGTGCATCACCCCGAAAAATTCAGTATTTTAAAAATATGTGTTAAATATAGCGTAGCAAACCCGAATGTTACATCATATTTATTAATGCATTGTATGAGACGAAAAAAGCTATACAGTCTATAAGTCTGCAAGTCAATTTAAACATTTTAAACATTACTTCAAATGTGTGTTACTGTCCTCTTCTCCATCAAAGTCAAGGAAATATGTGGGTGCTGATTTTTTTTTAGCACCGTCGTATAAATCAAGGTCAAGATCGTATTAAGTAAAGTATTATTGTAACATTAATAAGGATAAATACGAACTTTCATGGAAATTGGAGCAATTGCAGATTCAGCAGTATCGGGTAAAATCTAATTTTATACTTACCATATGATTACTCTGCACCACGTTTCGCGTTGTTTTAAGCGTTTACTGCTGATTTTCATCATATTTAAGCAGAGAACTGAAGTGAATATCAAGTGCTTAAACTTTTTACCGCTTATTGAATGGTTTTTCAGCTGTTTTGTGGGTAAGAACCGATCGCTTGTGATGCATTATTGATAAGAAGGGAAGGAGAAAACCAAGATTTTTAAAACAAGAAAGGAGAAAATTCCTCGTTGATGTTTTCGTTTGAAGAAAAGGAGAAAAAATAAGCACGAAAGGTGTTAAAAACATATAAATGCTTGAAGAAACCAGTATATTAATACAAACTTAGTTTTTCTTCCTTTTGCCTTAATCACGCCACGTATAAACAGTCGAATTTTAGATTGAGAGTGGAACATGCGTTGATGTTCTCGTGAAAATTTGATTTCTTGATTTTACCATTTCGAATGCTTTTAGTGAATAATGGATATATGTGGGACTCAACTGCAAGGCCATTAGGCGTATTATATGTGTTTTTGTATTATTTGAAAATAGCAAATAAATTTGAAAGATTTTGGATTTAAAAATCATTTTGCAGTTTAATGGCTTATCAAACAACTTTAGCAAGGAGTTTGATTAAGATATAATGCTAGAGGACGGGGGAATGGGAGTGAAATTATCAACTTTTCCAGATAGTTGAATACTTTTATAGGCTCTGATCCCCTGATATTTCTTTTATATCACAAATTTATGAGTGGAAAGAAAAGAAAAGTAATAGCTTTTACTGGTTTCATCAATCCCAGCCCAGGCACAGTAATATCGACATTTTAGATTTTTATCCGGCAATACTCTAAACTTTTCATATCAATTTGTATTGGATTATATCAATTTTTGTCGAAGGTCAAACCGACAGATACGCAGGGCCACATACAAGAGGGAGGAGGAGGCAAAAGAGCATAGGGGCGCATAAACAGTTTATGCAAAAGGTATTATAACTTGTAAAATAAAGGTACTAGGGGATGGGACACGTATTTACTGCATAGGGGCTCAAAAATTCTGTCATAGACACATTTTGTCGCAGATACAGATATAATCGAAAAATGCTTGATTCATATTTAATGATGTCCTAAACATGTAAATTCATTATGGCAATTTTAACCATGAAGCATTAATATAGATAGCTTACCAGGGGCACTAATAAATAAATATCAGATGCCTATTCATTTTTAGTGAGATCAAGTCATAGGAAATCTCTAATTTGCGTTATCGTTTGCCCCCCCCCACCAAAAAAAAAAAAAAAAAAAATTTGATAACATGTACGGAAAGTCATGAGTTGGACACAGAAACCTTCTATTTTTAACACCTTACAATATAGTTAAAAAGTGTTTATGACTTTGTTCATTCTGTCTGTATGTCCGTTAGCACGATAATTGCTGTAAAAATGACTTTATCAAAATGAAATTTTAATATGTTGTTCAGACGGTCTGTAAAACCTATGGGAATATAAATGAATAATATTACCCAATTAGTTTTCAATTGAACTCGGATTGAAAAAATGAAATACATTGAACCCTATAAGACCTAATTTTTCAAACATTTTTTAAGCAAATTTGAAATTCACAAATTGCCTCGAAAGTTTTAGGAAATATTCAAATTATCCTATAAAATATATAAAAAAAATTTCAGCAAAATGTATTCAGTAGCTTTTTAAATAAAAATTAAAATAATAATTACACCCTTTATATGAAGAGATCACGTGACCCACTTCAAAATAAAATATGGCGTCCATCTTGTGTCAAAATCGTGATTTTTAAAGTTCTTTTTAATTCATATTTAGTGTTGTATCCGTCCTAAAACCGCTTTATTTTTGCTTAAATTCTGCGCATCTGCATACTGAAACAACGCAATTACAATATATTTCAGTTTAAATGATCATCAAATTTTTATTATTTCTACAACGAAGCCTAATTTTCACTTATGGAGAATGTAAACACCAAAACATGTAGAATGAGTTGTATAAGAATTGCTGCATTTCTTTAATGCAAAATTATTTCATGGAGCTGCAATATAGCTGATATGAATGAAACATACATTGATTTTACACAGAGAAGCAGAGGATTTTTTCGATGAAGTTTTAAGCATAGAGTTAAATTACTTGTAAGTCCACGGTTTTATGTTTTTAAATAAAATAAATTGTTATAGTATTGTGATGAATGAAAGGAATGGAAAAAAGTTTATGAATGAAATGCTGTTTTTATAGAGAGAGCCAGGCAATTTATATTTCGATGACGTCATTTGAATAAAGTTCATTTGTTTTCGATGAAGTTTTCAAATATAATAAATTATTGTGGTATTATGATAATTTTAAAAATATTGACGAGGAATGTATCGCATTTCAGACATGTTTAAACCAGACAATTTATATTTCAATGCCGTCATTTGAATGAAGTTCATTTTTTTTGATGAAGTTTTAAGTTTTCAAATATAATAAATTAATGTAGTATTGTGATAATTTTAAAAATATTACTGAGAAATGTATCGCATTTTAGATATGTTTAAATAAAATTGTATTGAAGTTGGGAAGCGTTTCATAATCAATGCTTTATGTATGATTGATCTTGCTTGTTAAACTTCACAATGTTGTTTAGGATTTGATTCTTATCGGACACCTAGTAGCGTAAATTCAGACTACTACCTAGAATTAACGGCCTCCAACGAAACTTAAAATAAGAGCACCCAATATAACTCAAAACAAGAAATTTATGAAGAGTATAATGGCGAGTGGTGTCAAGTACACTTCATTGCCGACGAAACTATTGAGTATTTTTATACCCTCTTGTACACTTACTTCGTACAATCATACAAATTTTCGAAAAAATAAAAAGTGGCATCTCTAGAATCGGAAGTAGAAATCCTTAGTGGACCTCTCCACCACCTTACGAAAATCGATTTTGAATCAATGTGAGTCATTATCTAGGATCTATTTATTGCCATTCCTGAGAAAATGCTGCTACAAGGAAAATGTAAATTTTTTTAAGTAGAAGTGACATCTGTAGTACTAGAAATGGAAATCGTTAGTGAACCCCTCCCTCTACCTTCACCAGAATTTGCTGTTGAATCAGTATGAGTAATAATTTAAGCTATATCTGTAGCCAATCTTGGGAAATAGACGTTTCAACTAAATTGAAAATTTTGAACTGGAAATGGAAAGAACCGGCAGTGGAAATCCTTGATGAACCCTTAACCTCCTCCGAATGTGATGCTAAATCCTTCATCATTTACGCTACATTTATAGCCAATCCTGAGAAATAGATGTTTTAAAGAGAAGATTTTTAGTAAAAACCATAATGTGACAACATTTTGTCACCAATAAGGGCACCTAATGAAATTAAGGGGCTGTTAGATTTCACCTTTTCTATCTTTTATCAATTCTCCATGTTCACTTCTCCTTTATTAATGCGAAAATTATCGTTATAAGAAATGGACAAAATCTCTAAGCTTGGTATGTTAATTTAAATGCATTAGTGGCAAAAATTTTACCATAATATAGTTTTGAGAAATTTTTTCCCTCTAAACATCTATTATCTGCATTAGACAAAATTCAGATGGTGTCTGATTTGGATTTAGCATCAAATTCCAGGGAAGAATGGGGGGAGGGGTGTCACTAATGATTTACTTCGGGTAATTTTTCCATTATTGGTTCATATTCCATTATTGGCTCAAGATTTTCATGCTATTTGAAACGTAAAAAATGGACAGAAATTTAGAATAATTATTGTAATTGGTAGATGTAAGAAAATTTAGAATAATCACTGTAATTGGTATACATAAAACGTAAGGAAATTTAGAATAATTATTGTAATCGGTATATCAAAATAGCCTGATGATTTTCAAGATTCAAAGAAATCATCCAATTTTTCAGACATTTTCTTCGAAAGTAGAAACATAATATAAAATAGTTACAGTGGTGTTAAAAAAAAACTGCATCACCCCGAAAAATTCTGTATTTTCAAAATAATAAATCTATATAAATAAAATTGAAAATCTGTCTGTCTGTCTGTCTGTCTGTCTGTTTGTCCCATCATCACGGGAGAACGGCTGAACCGAATTTGATGAAATTTTGTGGGTAGCCTAGAAATAGCCCCACTTAAAATTTAGTCCGTGTTTTGAGTTTCTACGACCAGTGGTTCTCGAGATATTAGTAAAAAACGAAATTTTCGTTTGTCTCATCATCACGGAAAAACGGCTGAACCGAATTTAATGAAATTTTGTGGATAGCCTTAAAATAGCCCCCCATAAATTTTGTCCAAGTTTCGAGTTTCTAAGACCAGGGGTTGTCGAGATATTAATGAAAAACGGAACTTTTTCTTAGGAGGTCTACTCTCCAACTCCGTGGTTTATCCAAACGGAAAGGATGAAAATCGTTTGTTTAAAACGCCAAAAAGAAATAAAACTTTATTTCCGAGTTTGGTGCAGGATTTTTGCATTAATTAGTCACTTTAGGAAAGCATGAATTGTTTGAAACATGAATTTAAATGGAAAAATCTACCTCCATGGTTCATCTCTCACAAGCTTTTACTCAACGATGTAAAGTATAAAGAAATCAAAATGGCTATTTAATTTCGCATTTTATGAGGAAGATTCTATATTATATCATGTTGCTCGGCAACGGAATGAAATTAAATGTGTTGTTAATATCAATTATTATTTTTTTTATTTGTATAATAAATAAATGGATGTAAAAATATATTTTGTAAATGAACGGTTCGACTGTTCTTTTAATTATATATATTGCGGACTGCGTACATCACTTTCATTTATTTTAGCAAAAAGGTTTCAAGCTCATATATTGTGTTTAGCTAATAAACTCATATATTGTGTTTACTCAATAAATGCATTTAGCCGATTGTTGAAGCAGAAAAAGAGTAGAACGGGTGTATGTATCTTCTAATACAATTTTAGTGTTTTCATTTAGTATCTACAAACGGGATCAGGATATTTTATTCTTCAGATCTGCAAATTCAGAGCTACGAATTTAGAGGAATATCTCTAAGTAACTTGGTAACATTTCTTAAACTTTACCAAATTAGTGGAAATGACTCCAAATTGATAAAAATGACCAAAATCAATGAAATTAAATTTGTTTTTTTAGAATAAAGTACTGAAATGATGTGTCGGTAGCATTTGTTGGACAGTCCATCCATCCTACTTAGTAACACATTTAACGAATTTTTTTAATATCACCAAATTGGTAAAAATATTTCTAAATCCATAAAAATATCATGAAATTGATAAAATCGCGCTTAATAAATGAAATTAATTATGTTTTGTTAGGGGATAGTATTGTGATGATGTTTTGTCAATTTGTCGCAAAATGGGATTATCAGTTCTACAGTCCCACTTGGCGACAATTTTGGCGATTTTTTAAGTTTTAGCTAAATTGACGAAAATGTCTCCAAACCTTCCATGGAGATTGCATTATTCAGATAATATGATTTCCATCAATTTATTTAAAGCAAATGATATCATGTCGCTTAGCAACGGATCCAATATGTTATGCGGCATACGCTTTTTATTAAATCTTTTCCGATTTAAATAATAAAAATATGTATATGAAATAAATTTCATTGACATTGAATTTTTGACTGGATAATATCAATTACGGTCTTCAGTTTTAAACATCATTATTATTGATATTTTCGGGGACTGTTGATTCAGGGATTACTGATATTTTCAAATTATTATAGAATTGTTTTATTATGACGAAAATTGTTGAAACTCATATATAGTACGTTGTACGAGTAATCTTCTACAAATGCATGGGTATATCTTCTAATCTACGAGAATATAAGTAGTGCAGGTATATTGTCATATATTTTGATATATATTGGCATATATTGCAATCAATTACGACCTTCTGGTACTAAGATTACGGGGATTTTTGATACTTTCAATTTTTTACGTCATCTCTTTTATTTTGGCAAATATTTTTGAGACTCATATTGCAATACGGGTAAGCTTCTACTAATACACCGGCATATTTTCTAATCTGCGACAATATAAGTAGTTCGGGATTGCATATATTGATTCAATTCCTTTTTTTGTAAATTTGCTTACAAAAGGGGCCAGGATATTTTATTCTTCAGATCTGCCCGTGAAGATAATTTTGCATAGTGAGAACAGATATTCTTAAACTTCTCTATATGAGCAATAAATTTAATATTTTAACAGAATTTGCACATGATTGCGAATTATAAATTTCTTTATATTATATACTCCGTACGAAGAACGGGTATGCTGCTAGTATCTAATATAGAGCAACAAACCCGAATATTGTATCCTATTTTTATTGCATTGACCCTTATATAAAATTTTTAAGTGTCGACGCCCTATAACCCTTATTATGGGACAATAGACATTACTCCATGTCATCTAGAAAAATTAACAAAATTAGTTTTTTTTAATTATGAAAAACTCTTGATTATTAATTATTTAATAAAATAACCATGTCACACATTTTTCTTTTTTATTAAATATTTAATAAAATTGGAATGTCACATATTTCTCATCATTTCGAAACATTTCAGACATAGACATGCCTAAATATATAATATTTACGCATTACTGCTTACTGTCCTCTTCAATGTATTTATCAATATTAAACACATTAAATATCACTTTAAATGTGTTACCGTCCTTTTTTCCATTAAAGTTATGAAATATGTTAGTAATGAATTTTTTTTAATGCATTGTAGATTTAATGTTTTTAAAAAAATATCCTTTCAAATGTCATTTTTCTTTATTTAAAATCAAATATCATTTATGGAACGTCAACATGTGCCTAGCTCGGATTTTTTGCCCGTGAGTACAGTTAGACAAATTAGTTGCCGAAAGCGCGAAATTTAATTTCAATTTGCGTGGTAATAATTCAATACCAAAAACATTATGTCCAATAATTCAATACTAAAAACATCCTGTACACTATTATTTCGCTGTGAAAGGAGTGAAGGAGTGCTGTGAAGAAGTGTTGTGAAGAAGTGCTATGAAGAAGTGCATTATGTAGGGAAATTCCCCGCATCAGATTTTATGTTATTTAATATTTACAATTCTTATGTTTTTGAGAACTTACATCTAGTTGAATGAAATGGATTTTGATTAAAAAAAATATTCAAAATTCAGCTCATGGCCCAATAAGATTGTATCAGCTGCATAGCCCCTAATCGAACCTCTACATCTAAAAATTGTTACACGGGAAACATTTATTTGTTTAAATATTTACACGACTATTTTTACTATACAAAGGAAAATTATGGAGCCAGGAAAACAAATTGAACCTCTAATTTTGATTAGTCAACACGTTTTGAGCATTTCTGAATATGTATCAACCATTTTTGCTTTCTATACAGTACGTAGTATAAATAAGAGAAAGTTTGAATACGAATTAACTAGTTCTCATAGATGCCTGTATGTCTGACTGTCCGTCCGTGTGTCTGTGAGCACGATAATTCTCGAAAAAATTGAGAAAAATCGAAGGAAATTTTGTATGATTATTTCAAACCACGAAAATCAGAAGCCTATTTGCTTTCGGAGTGAACGGACTGGAGGAGGGGGCCCTCATTTCTCGATTTTGTTTCCGAAAATCGAAAAAACTTTTTAAAAGCAGAAATTTGTTTTAAAATGTTACGAAAATAACTATATGATAAGTGATTTCTTTTATTTAGAAACGATTGACATCATTTATAAAAATCTAACGTTTTTCTGTTCTCGAGATATAAGTGAAAAGCCCAGACCACGCGACTGATCCTAAGGCTTACAGTAGCTATTTGTGTGGCTGGATTTCGAGATATAAGTGTAATTTTTTTAAATTTAATTGTGAATGACATAAACATTCGCCTAAACTTATGTCTGAATAAATTTACAAAATTAAATACTTCGTTAGAGCAATTTTTTGTATCCAAAACTGGTTGATATTTTAATCAACTTTATATGGTGTTGACTATAGGAGTACTAATTTTGCCGAGAGAGAGTGGTATAATGTACAGAGACATGTAACATGCGCCATACTCAATATATTGCAAGTTTTGTTTTTAATCTAAAATAGAAAAGAATCATAAAATAATTTCATAAAGTTCATTTTTATTACATGAATTTGTGCTTTGTAAGTTCTTTCAACATGAAAAGAATGGACACCATGGTATAGTTATCACGAACCTTTCTCGAGATGGTCCGCGTTTGTATCTAAAATGGATAAAATTCTCCAAAAATTAAATATATTCTAACTGTTTTATGTTAAGGTATTTAAAAAGAAGGCTGTGTTTCTTGTTTTATGGAGTGGGACATTTAAACAGAAAATATGAGATATTACATATTTTTAGTGCCGAATTAAAAACTTCGATGCTCCAAGCCATAAATATTTCGGTGCCTCCTAATATTAAAAAAAGTTCTCGACTATGTGCTGAAAATAAATCTATTGTGGACAACACATCACTTTCGCTACATAATGCAATGACTTTACTACTGTCGGGCGCAAACAATGGTGGTTAAGATGCACAGCACAATGACATTGGCATTAATTAACACTACGGACATTCAAATTTAGCAAATTACATAATCCTCATCAAAATGCAATTAACTGTTAATGAATATCCAGAGAAATAAATGACTATTGGCGAATTCTTCGGCGGCAAAATACAAATCTAGTACATAAAGTATCAGCTGTCGAGAATGTGATGAACTAGGTTCATGTGAATAATGTTAACATATATCTTGCATAATGGAAAAAAAAAACACATTTGATGATACTTTCTAATTTTACGTAATTTTTTTGATAAATTTCTTTGAAAAATGTGCAATATTTCGAGAAAGGTTCATTATAGCGTTCTAAAATTGGTATCGTTTTCTAATGAAAAATTACGTTGTGAATAATTATGTATTTACTATTATTTCTCAAAGAGCCATTTACCATTAAAATATTACTTACCATTTAAATTATATACCATAAAAAATTATATTCCATTAAAAATTATACATCATTAAATATTATTTATCATATTATTTAGCATTAAAAATCTTTCAATAATTTGGCGGTCTTCCAAACGTTTGACTGCGTTTAAACCAATAGGGTTCCAGTAATCACTTATTGTAATAATTGCAGCAAATGATTACCACACAAATATATACATAACCACAAAAACGTTCGATTCGATTTCAGGAATGCTGTAAACGTGCTCTGATGTCGAAAACTCGAATTCGGATTTTCGACCCCATTACAATGCTATCCCTAAACATTATACTTATGTGTATGTAGGGAAAGTAATAAACATGTCTAAAGAAACATATTGGTCTGTGATAATAAAATTTAATATTTTTAAATTTTAACTAATAATTTAAAAATAATTAATGTTAACTTTAATTACATTTTAACTTTAATTTTCAAATAATGAAAGTTATTATAATATTGTACTTTTAACTGTAGAAATTAGTACTATTTTCTATTTATTCAAATTTCCCACGTGACTCCAAAATGCCTGGGCCAGCCCAGTATATAATCTTATCCTGAATGTTACCGATATCTTAATGATTTAAAGAAAAACTGTAATTAAGTAATAAATAATTCTCTTAATGACAGACTTGTCAAAATTCATTCAATTTCCGAGGTTTTAATTAAAACTGAAGCTGTACAAATCAGAATTATTTTTAATCACGATTTAGGGAGAGCATGCAAACTTTAAATCAATTACATCTTTTCCTTGCTTCTGTTTGTTCAAAGATCAAGAGCTCTAAATAAATGGAGAATGCGCATACATTAAGTTAAACAAGATCTCATTAAAACCCAAATTATTGGGAGTCGCTACTTGGGGGCCCAGTCTCTCACAACGCAAACATATCCTGAATCAAATCCAACATATTATCGATCGGCTGGGAACATTTTTCACTTCTAGACTACAGAGTTGTTTAGTTCCTCCCCCCCCCCTGCCGAATTAAAGTGTGCTCTTCCGTTTCCATGGTAATATCGAGCGATTCTTCACCTGAAGGTCTGTTATTTTCGCACTGAGTGCATGCTTTAGTTTGTGTTCAAAATTTGGCATATTCCAAAGCCAATTTACAAGTTTTGAAAAATTCATTAGAACGCATATCAATTAAGCTAGCTCAATTGCAAAATCTTTGACGAAACACACGGCTATCAAAACTGTGAATGACACAAAGTTTGCAATTAATTAATAATTAATCCCTAATTATAATTAATTTCATTTTTTTTAAATCACCTTAAAACTTTTTGTTATTTATGTACCACAAAAGGCAAGAATTGTGAAATAATCAGGCGAAAATTTACTCAGAATGAAGAGCATTTTTGCGCCAAGTAAAAATAAATTATTCCCCCGACTTTTTATAAACTCTTAAAGATCTTTCTTATCACGTGTCACTTTTTGCCCGAGGTGGAGTAATTACCCTTAATTAACACATTAGCCGTGTTAATAGGGTAATTAAAAACAACATATACTTTGAGCGTGCTGCCATCTACCGATACATGAGTAAACTACTCAATGTTGATGTTCCTTTAATAGCTCCGGTAAGGGTTTGATGTATTGTTTGTTTACGGAAAAGTTTAATTAGGTATCGGGATGTTGTTTGTGTTTGAGTTTTATTAAGCTTATGAATGGATAATTGAGATTAAATAGCATTTTATTTTTCAAATATAATGTTATCAAACACGATTTGGAAGATATTTCAGTTTCCTTTCGTAATTTTCGAATTTGATATTCATGTTTACAATTTTGTAAAATATTAAATGATATTAGGCGATACGAATGTTATAAGTAATTTTTATAAATTTTGTATTTGCAGTTTAAAATGAAATGCACATTTAAAATTAGAGATTTTTTTTTTTCTATCTCATGAGCTTTATTGATTTTCACGATTTCAATGAGAAAGGGGGGGGGGGGGGTGTCTGTGGTTTTGCAGGAAGCGACATCTTTTTTTTTTATTCCATTTTTCTTTTTGTGAATCAATGGAAGATAAATTATTTATTCAATAGCCTATTTTCTATTGATTTCGATTTATTGACGGATATTGGATAGAAAAGGAAGTTTAAAGTTTTACAAACTCCTTTTCTATGTTCGGAATTAAAGCATTTATGAGTTAATTTGCTTTTTGTCTTGTTTCTGCTAATTGACTTTTGATTTTATGGAATACATTTTTGGAATACATTTTGGAGTACGTGCCATGTTTTTTATAAAATCAATCTGATGTGTCCAAAATATGATTTTCTCTACGTATTAACAGATTTGATATTATTGAAAAACATTAACACAAATTAGAGCTTTTTAATAAATTTATCACGTTGAAAATCAATAGGCTTGATGTTGCTACTGGTTAAGATTACCGAATTTTATAGAAATGGCCAAGGGGGGGGGGGGGGGAGGGAGCTGTTAACAGTCCTGAAAGAAGGGGGGAGGAGGTTGAGAGATACGCACTTAAATACTTATTTTAGTCTTTAAATAAATTGCTCTATTAAAATATATTTCAATTAATTATAACTAAATTCGATACTTTTTATTATTGGGGACCACTATTAATATGTGTTATTGAGTCAAAGTTTAGGTACTATAAAGCCTATTAATTACTAGCATCTGTAAATTCCAATAATTATTATCAATCCATATAAATTTCTATATACATTATTAACAAATAGCTCATTGCATAGCTATATTTGTAAGCTAATTGTTGATTGTGAAAATCCATATAGCTACCATACATCAACATTAATATACTATAAAATTCATAATTGATTATAATATGAGCAATAACTAGCAAAGAAGCTGTTAATTAATCGAAGAAAATATCTGAAAGGTAATATAAATTAACGTATAATATTAACTCTGTAATTGCTCTAAGTTTATTTATCTTTTTATTTTTAAAAATTTGTTAAGTTGTTAAATATTATTTTAATGTTTAATGGATGTCCAGCAATATATAATGGTAGACTGAAAATGTAAGAGCAAAATAACTTAGTATATTTGATAAACATAAGTAGCTCTTTTATTACTATAACTACGGTGGTACTAAGAAAATTGTGTCACTTAGATATATAACTTTGATGGAGAAAAAGGACAGTAACACATTTAAAGTGATATTTGATTTTACGATATTTTAAGTGTTTAATATTGATCAATACATTAAAAAAAAAGGAGGAGGAGTTATGCAGTAATGCACAAACATTATTTATTTAACGTTTATTTGTGAAATATTCCGAAATAATTTGAAATGAAGGGACATCCTTACTTTATTAAATATTTAATAATAAAGAGTTTTTCACAATTAAAAAATATTTTGTCAAATTTTCGAAATAACATAAGAGTAATGTTTATTCTCCTATAATAATGGTTAGAAGGCGATGCCACTTGAAATTTTCCTATAAGTATATATGTTACCGGCAATGTATGATATGCCGGCATTCTATAGAATACCTAGGCATTTTATAGTATACCGGCCGTTTCTAGGCAAAGTATGAAATATGAGAATTATTATATATTTTCCCTAGGCATTGTATATAATACCTAGGCATTCTATAGAATGACATTTAATTGCTCTTTAAGCAAAATATGAAAAAAGGAATGAATTGGAGATGTATTTCATACTTTGCCGGTTTGTCATTTGGCATTCTATAGAAAGCCTAGGAAATCTGTGAAATTTTAATCGTTTCATAGATTGCCGACCAGTTTTCGGTATTCTATATAATGCCTAGGTGTTCTATAGAATGCCGGCTTTCATACATTGCCGGTAACATATGCAATGTATCAACTATATGATGCAACATTCGGGTTTGTTACGCTATATTAAACATTTATTTTGGAAAGACAGAATTATTCGGGATGATGCAATTTTTTTAGCACCTGTGGAAAAGGGCGTGTTTCTCGCTAGTAAGTTAGAGTATCAATTTGAAAGCACTTCGGTGTTTATCAATGTTTAATCCCCTTTCATTACATAAATGTTGGTCTTCAATAGACCTGCAATCACCTATATTAATTTCTTCATTATACACGTATCATATGGCTTATACAATGACATTTTTTGCTACAGATTCAAATGTATATTACATAGTGCAAATATAGAAGTTAATAGCTATATCGGAAAATTTGCGCTCTCTGAGGTTCTACTCGCCCATCTCCTTGGCCAAAATGGCCTGACATAATTACTGCTCTTAGCGTTAGGGTCGAAAATAGTCGCTGTAAACGAATATCCGGTTCTGTTAACTCCTGCCTAATTGTCGATACCATACGTGTGCAAAGATTCAACCTTCTAAGTCATCGAGGTTCTCTCTGCTGTATATATATATATATATATATATATATATAATATATTTCTTAAAGGATTTATTTCTTAAAGGATTGCTATAGATCGATTTTCAAGGATCATGTAGATTTTGACAGTTTACTTCTTCAATTTGCAAGTAAATAAAGTTTATGCGTACCTGCTAAGAAAGCACGCATGCGTAAATCGAACATATATATGATAGCGAGTTGGGCAGGAATCACTTTTGGTCCAGTTTCCTTCTGTTTGGTTGTCTTGTTCTTCCGTGTCCGGGTGCCTTCGTATTAGCACGCATTGGGGACCAACCTTTGCTTTGCATTGGTACCGTGAGCGTTTGCCTAGGCTGGAAAAGCAGCTTTAAACGGGAGGGGGAGTCGCAATCCTCCCCAACCATTAAATGCAAAGCATTTGGTTATCCCAAGTTCCTTTAAATCTTCTTTTTCTTGGATTACATTCTGCTTCGGAGTATAGAGCGGCTTGGCGCCTTTTCCTGAGTAGTGCCTTTGATTTTAGTGGATATGCATAGGAATTCTTTTTGAATCTGTTTACTGACTATTATATGATATATAATATATATATATATACTAGCAGCATACCCGTTCTCCGTACGGAGTATATAATATAAAGAAATTTATAATTCGCAATCATGTGCAAATTCTGTTAAAATATTAAATTTATTGCTCATAAAGAGAAGTTTAAAAATATCTGTTCTCACTATGCAAAATTATATTCACGGGCAGATCTGAAGAATAAAACATCCTGGCCCCTTTTGTAAGTAAATTTACAAAGAAAAAAAGGAATTGAATCAATATATGCAACCCCGTACTACTTATATTGTCGCAGATCAGAAAATATGCCAGTGTGTTAGTAGAAGCTTACCCGTATTGCAATATGAGTCTCAAAAATATTTGCCAAAATAAAAAAGATGACGTAATAAATTGAAAGTATCAAAAATCCCCGTAATCTTAATACCAGAAGGACGTAATTGATTCCAATATATGCCAATATATATCAAAATATATGCCAATATACCTGCATTACTTATATTCTCGTAGGTTAGAAGATATACCCATGCATTTGTAGAAGATTACTCGTACAACGTACTATATAGGAGTTTCAACAATTTTCGTCATAATAAAACAATTCCATAATAATTTGAAAATATCAATAATCCCTGAATCAACAGTCCCCGAAAATACCAATAATAATGATGTTTAAATCTGAAGACCGTAATTGATATTATCCAGTCAAAAATGCAATGTCAATGAAATTTATTTTATATACATATTTTTATTATTCAAATCGGAAAAGATTTAATAAAAATCGTATGCCGCATAATATATTGGGTCCGTTGCTAAGCGACATGATATCATTTGCTTCAAATAAATTGATAGAAATCATATCATCTGAATAATGCAATCTCCATGGAAGGTTTGGTGACATTTTCGTCAATGTAGCAATAACTTAAAAAATCGCCAAATTTATCGCCAAGTGGGACTGTAGAACTGATTTATTATTTATTAAGCGCGATTTTATCAATTTCATGACATTTTTATGGATTTAAAAATATTTTTACCAATTTGGTGATATTAAAAAAATTCCTTAAATGTGTTACTCAGTAGGATGGATGGACTGACCGACAAAGGCTACAGAAACATCATTTCAGTACTCTATTCTAAAAAAACAAATTTAATTTAATTGATTTGGGCCATTTTTATCAATTTGGAGACATTTCCACACCATGTCTCCAAATTTCCCAATTTGGAGACATTTGATAAAGTTTAAGAAAAGTTACCAAGTTATTTAGAGATATTCCGCTAAATTCATAGTTCTGAATTTGCAGATCTGAAGAATAAAATATCCTGATCCCGTTTGTATATACTAAATGAAAACACTAAAATTGTATTAGAAGATACCCGTTCTACTCTTTTTCTGCTTCAACAGTCGGCTAAATGAATTTATTGGGTAAACACAATATATGAGTTTATTAGCTAAACACAATATATGAGCTTGAAATCTCTTTGCTTAAATAAATGAAAGTGATGTACGCAGTCCGCAATATATATAATTAAAATAACAATCAAACCGTTCATTTATAAAATATATTTTAACATCCATTTATTTATTATACAAATAGAAAAAATAATAATAAATATTACCGACACATTTAATTTCATTCCATTGCCGAACAACATGATATAAGATAGAATCCTCCTCATAAAATGTGAAATTAAATAGCCATTTTGATTTCTTTATACTTTTCATCGTTGAGTAAAAATTTGTGAAAGATGAACCATGGAGGTAGATTTTTCCATTTAAATTCATGTTTCAAACAATTCATGCTTTCCTAAAGTGACTAATTAATGCAAAAATCCTGCACCAAACTCGGAAATAAAGTTTTATTTCTTTTTGGCGTTTTAAACAAACGATTTTCATCCTTTCCGTTTGGATAAACCACGGAGTTGGAGAGTAGACCTCCTAAGAAAAAGTTCCGTTTTTCATTAATATCTCGACAACCCCTGGTCTTAGAAACTCGAAACTTGGACAAAATTTATGGGGGGCCATTTCAAGGCTATCCACAAAATTTCATTAAATTCGGTTCAGCCGTTTTCCCGTGATGATGAGACAAACGAAAATTTTGTTTTTTACTAATATCTCGAGAACCACAGGTCGTAAAAACTCAAAACACGGACTAAATTTTAAGTGGGGCTATTTCTAGGCTACCCACAAAATTTCATCAAATTCGGTTCAGCCCTTCTCCCGTGATGATGGGACAGACAGACAGACAGACAGACAGACAGATTTTCATTTTTATTTATATAGATATAATCTATCATTGGAATTTCATATAATATTTTTATTATATATATATAAAAGTATTTTCTCAAATTTTGGAAATGATATCACCGTTCCTAATGACAGTCCAGCGATCATTCTTTTATTTATTACTAATTAGCAGTACACCCGTTCTTCGTACGGAGTATATATTATGAAGAAACTTCAAATTCACAATCCTGTGCAAATTCCTATAGTATACTAAATGACATTTTTAATCAAAATATTGTGTTAAAATATTTAATTTAATGCTCCTAAAAAGAAGTTTAAGAATCTCTGTTCTCACAATACAAAATTATCTTCACGGGCAGATCTGAAGAATAAAACATTCTGCCCCCCAAATTTACAAAAAAAAAAAAAAAAAAAAAAAAAAGGAATTGAATCAATATATGCAACTCCTTACTACTTATATTGTCGCAGATTAGAAAATATGCCAGTGTTAGTAGAAGATTACCGGTATTACAATATAAGTCTAAAAAATATTTGCCAAAATAAATGAGATGACGTAATAAATTGAAAATATCAATAATCCCAATACTCTTTATACCAGAAGGTCGTAATTGATTCCAATATATGCCAATATATATCAAAATATATGCCAATATACCTGTACTACTTATATTCTCGTAGATTAGAAGATATATCCGTGCATTTGTAGAAGATTACTCGTACAACGTACAATATCTGAGTTTAAACATTTTTTGTCATAATAAAACAATGGCATAATAACTTGAAAATATCAGTAATCCCTGAATCAATAATCTCCTAAAATATATATAATTATAATGTCTAAACTTGAAGACCGTAATTGATATTATCCAGGCAAAAATGCAATGTCAATGAAATTTATTTTATATACATATCTTTATTCAAATTGAAAAAGATTTAATAAAAATCGTATGCCGTATAAACATATTGGATTTACATCCGTTACAAAACGACATGATATCATTTGCTTCAAATAAATTGATGGAAATCATATTGTCTGAATAATTCTATCTCTATGGAAGGTTTGACGACATTTTCGTCAATTTAACGGCAATTTAAAAATCGCCAAATTGATGAAACATCATTACAATAGTATCCCCTAACAAAACACAATAAATTCCATTTAGTAAGCGCAATTTTATCAATTTCGTGATATTTTTATGGATTCACAAACATTTTTATCAATTTGGTGACATTTTAAAAATTTGCTAAATGTGTTACTAAGTAGGATGGATGGACTGGCCGACAAATGCTACCTAAACATCGTCCCAGTATTCTCTTCTAAACAACAAATTGAATGTCATTGATTTGCGTCGTTTTTATCAATTTAGCGACATTTCCGTCAATTTGGTAACGTTTAAGAAAAGTTGCCAAGTTAGCGATATTCCGCGAAATTCGTAGCTCTGAATTTGCAGATCTGAAGAATAAAGCATCCTGATCCCGTTTGTATACACTAAATGAAAACACTAAAATTGTATTAGAAGATATACCAGTTCTACTCTTTTTCTGTTTCAACAATCGGCTAAATGAATTTATTGGGTAAACACAATGCACGAGTTTATTAGCTAAACACAATATATGAGCTTGAAAACTTTGTGCCAATAAAAATGAAAGTGATGTACGTAGTCCGCCAGTAATATAATTAAAAGAAAAATCAAACCGTTCATTTATAAAATATATTTTTACATCCATTTATTTATTATTCAAATAGAAAAAATAATAATAAATATTAACAAACACATTTAATTTAATTTCGTTGCTGAGTAACATGATATAAGATAAAATCTTCCTCATAAAATGCATTAAATAACCATTTTGATTTCTTTATACTTTTCATTGTTGAGTAAATGCTTTTGAAAAATAAACCAAGGAGATAGATTTTCCCATTTATATTCATGTTTCAAACAATTCATGCTTTCAGATAGTGACTAATTTGCGCAAAAGTCCTCTAAACTCAGAAATAAAGTTTTAATTCACGTTGGCGTTTTAAAGAAACGATTTTCATCCTTTCCGTTTGGATAAACTGCAGAGTTAGAGAGTAGAACTCCTAGGAAAAAGTTCCGTTTTTCATTAATATCTCGATAACCCCTGGTCTTAGAAACGCGAAACTTAGACCAAATTTATGGGTGGGTGGGGTGGGGGGGACCACTTCAAGGCTATCGACAAAATTTCACTAAATTCGGTTCAGCCGTTCTCTCATAATGACGAGACAAACGAAAGTTACGTTTTTTACTAATATCTCGAGAACCACTGGTCGGAGAAACTCAAATCATAGACTAAATATTATGTGGGGCTATTTCCAGGCTACCCACAAAATTTCAGGAAATTCGGTTCAGCCGTTCTTCCGTGATGACGGGACAAACAGACATACAGACAGACAGATTTTGAATTTTATTTATATAGACTAGCAGCATACCCGTTCTTCGTACGAAGTATATAATATAAAGAAACTCATAATTCGCAACCATATGCAAATTCCGTTAAAATGTTAAATTTATTGCTCTTAAAGAGAAGTTTAAGAATATGTGTTCTCACTATGCAAAATTATCTTCACGGGCAGATCTGAAGAATAAAACATTCTGGTCCCCAAATTTACAAAAAAAAAAAAAAAAAAAGGAATTGAATCAATATATGCAACCCCTTACTACTTATATTGACGCAGATTAGAAAATATGCCAGTGTGTTAGTAGAAGATTGCCCGTGTTACAATATGAGTCTCAAAAATCTTTGCCAAAATAAAAGAGATGACGTAATAAAGTGAAAATATCAATAATCCCCGTGCTCTTTATACCAGAAGGTCGTAATTGATTCCAATATATGCCAATATATATCAAAACATATGCCAATATACCTGTACTAATTATATTCTCGTAGATTAGAAGATATATCCGTGTATTTGTAGAAGATTACTCGTACAACGTACAATATATGAGTTTAAACAATTTTTGTCATAATAAAACAATTGCATAATAACTTGAAAATATCAATAATCCCTGAATCAGTATAACCCCCGAAAATATCAATAATAACGTTTAAACCTGAAGACCGTAATTGATATTATCCAGTCCAAAATGCTATAAGAAATATCAAATCGTTCTTTTCTAAAATATATTTTTCTATCCATTTATTTATTATTCAATTCGAAAAAATAATAATTAAAATTAACAGACAGATTTAATTTAATTGCGATTCTAAGCAACATGATATAAGGTAGAATCTTCCTCGTAAACTGCGAAATTAAATAACCATTTGGATTTCTTTATACTTTTCATTGTTCAGTAAAAGCTTGTGAAAGATAAACCACGGAGATAGTTTCCCATTTAAATCATGTTTCAAATAATTTATGTTTTCAGAAAGTGACTAATTAGAGCAAAAAATCTCCCATTAAACTCAGATAAAGTTTTAATTCACTTTCAAACGATTTTCAAGCTTTCCGTTTGGATAAACCTCGGAGTTAGAGAGTAGAACTCCTAGAAAAAAGTTTCGTTTTTCATTAATATTTCGACAACCCCGGATCTTAGATACTCGAAACTTGGGGGAAATTTATGGGGGGGGGGGCTATTTCAAGGCTATCCACAAAATTTCATTAAATTCGGTCCAGCCGTTCTCCCGTGATGATGAGACAAACAAAAATTTAGTTTTTTACTAATATCTCGATAACCACTGATCGTAGAAACTCTAAACATGGACTAAATTTTAAGTGAGATACTTTCCAGGCTACCCACGAAATTTCATCAAACAAACAGAAAGACAGACAGACAGACTTTCAATTTGATTTATATAGATAAACATTTGAAACGGCTAAATTAGAGTTAAAGGAAAGAAAAAATCATCTGTGCTATTCTTCATTTTGAAAAATTATGTTAAATTTCAAATTCAAATACATACTTGCATTTGTTTACTTATTTGTTTTAATTCTTTCAAATAAAAATGGCATGTCTCAATGTGAAAAGTACTTAAGAATCCGAGATTACATAGTGAGCCTAATCGGAATTCGCAAAAATGTCTCCTATGTATTATCATCCAGTGTTATCTTTTTTGTGATATGTCACAAATTTACATTTATAATTTGATATATGGTCTCCATTCACAATGTTCAATTTTCAATTAAATATACTCGCTCAAGATACAGATATGCGGTTTTTTTCAATGATCTTCTTGCATTAAAAATAAAAATATTCTGATTGACCAAATTTGTCTAAGGGGGTCGTATAAAATTTTAAAAAGTGTAACTTTTTGAACATTAATCATAGGACTATTTCATTAACGTAGTCTGATTTCTTACCTTACTTCCAACATTTTTGCAATTTACATTGTCCACTTATCTCCAACAGGTAAAGAATTAAAGCGCGTTTCAATCTTTTTGATACACCCAGTATGTCAAAATATATGTCAATATACCTGTACTACTTATATTCTCGTAAATTAGAAGATATACCCGTGCATTTGTAGAAGATTACTCGTACATTGTACAATATATGAGTTTCAACAATTTTTGCAGCAATAAACAATGGCATAATAACTTGAAAATATCAATAATCTCTGAATCAATCAATATTCCCCGAAAATATCAATAATAATAATGTTTAAATCTGAAGACCGTAATTGATATTATCCAGTCAAAAATGCAATGGCAATGAAATTTATTTTATACACATATCTTCATTATTCAAATCGGAAAAGATTTAATAAAAATCGTCTGTCGCACAAACAAATTGGATGTTAATCCGTTGCTAAGCGACATGATATCACTTGCTTCAAATAAATTCGTGGAAAAAATATCGTCTGAATAATGCTATCTCTATGGAAGGTTTGGCGATATTTTCGTCAATTTAGCAACATTTTAAAAAATCGCTAAATTTATCTCCAAGTGGGACTGTAGAACTGACTGCCCCGCTTGGCGACAAATTGACGAAACATCATCACAATATTATCCCCTAACAAAACACAATTAATATCATTTATTTAGTGCAATTTTATCAATTTCAAGATATTTTTATGGATTTACGAACATTTGTATCAATTTGGTGACATTTTAAAAATTCGCTAAATGTGTTACAAGGTAGAACGGTTGGAGTGACAGACAAATGCTAACGAAACATCATTTCAGTACTCTCTTCTAACAAAACAAAATAAATTTCATTGCTTTGCGTCGTTTTTATCAATTTGGCGACATTTCCGTCAATTTGGCAACGTTTAAGAAAAGTTTCCAAGTTAGCGATATCCCGCCAAATTTGTAGCTCTGAATTTGCAGATCTCAGGAATAAAACATCCTGATCCCGTTTATATATGCTAAATGAAATCACTAAAATTGTATTAGAAGATATATCCGTTCTACTCTTTTTCTGTTTCAACAATCGGATAAATTAATTTATTGGGTAAATACAATATATAAGTTTATTAGCTAAACACAATATATAAGCTTGAAAACTCTTTTCCAAAATAAAGTGATGTACGCAGTCCGCAATTAATATAATTAAAAGAAAAATCAAACCGTTCATTTATAAGATATATTTTTATATCCATTTATATATTATTCAAATCGAAAACATAAATACATTTAATTATATACATTTAATTTTATTGCTTTGCCGAGCAACATGATATAAGATAGAATCTTCTTCATAAAATGCCAATAATTAAATAACCATTTTGATTTCTTAATAATTTTCATTGTTGAGTAAAAGCTTGTGAAAAATAAATCATGGTGATAGATTTTCCATTTAAATTGTTTCAAGCAATTCATGTTTTCAGAAAGTTACTAATTAGCGCAAAAATCTACTACAAAACTCAAGAGATAAAGTTTCAACTCAATTTCACGTTTTAAACAAACGATTTCCAACCTTTTCGTTTGGAGGAACCAGGGAGTTCGAGAGTAGAATTCCAAGAAATAAGTTTCGTTTTTTATTAATATCTCGACAACCCCTAGTCTTAGAAACTCGAAACTTAAACTAAATTTAAGAGGGGCTATTTCAAGGCTACCCACAAAATTTCATTAAATTCAGTTAAGCCGTTCTCCCGTGATGATGGAACAAACGAAAGTTTCATTTTTTACTAATATCTGGACAACCCCTAGTTTTAGAAACTCGAAACTTATTCCTAGTGGGGCACAATAAATATTAAGTGAGGCTATTCCAAGGCTACCCACAAAATTTCATCAAATTCGGTTCAGTTGTTCTCCCGTGATGATGGAACAAACAAACAGACAGACAGACAGACGATCGATTTTCAATTTTATTTATATAGATTCTCTAAAATCCCTAGAAAATAACTTGTGAAAATTATTACTAAATGGTATAAAACATATCCCAAATGGTATAAAAATGTTATAAAACATATCACAAAACAAGTTTTTAATTATGTTGTGATATTTTGAAAACTATTTTATGAAATCAAATATGTCTGGATTAAAAAATCATAGAGCTTATATATTTTCGATCCAGTCTAACTTTGTATCGGTTGTATATATCGGCATATGTCTATATAATATGTACTGAACTGACTGACTAACTGAGATGAGTGAGTGAGGGGGTGATGAATCAAAACTATCGAGCATTTCCGCTATAGCTACAATCTTGGTTTAGGTGTTATTCGATCCGTCTTAGCTTTGAGACTAAGGGAAAAATATAAGTTAAAAAAAAAATTAGGATAATGGTGCAGAAGAATAATAAAAAACACCTTAAAACTACTTTGCTTAATTGAGGACTTTAACACTAGTTAGAATCTTGGTTCGGCCTCATTCGATCGTTTTCAGTATCTAGATAAACGAAAAAAATCTAATATTTCGAAATTTCGAATTAGAGGTGACGATGCAAAGAAATAATTGAAAAATTAAAAATCACTTTTTAAAACGATTGAGCACTTCCACACGGTATTGGTCTCCTGGGAACACCGCGTGCTGTTGGCACACTTCAGGCGCGGAAGCCCGGTGGTTTGCGCGCTGGATTTGCACGCTGCCACAACTGCCGCCGTGTTCATGCGGAGTACGATCACGTTAAACATGTGGGTCCGTAAGTCCTTCCGAGAGGTTGGTGGTAGGGGAAGGAGGGTACGGTCCCTGTGGATGCCTCCCCCACTGGGTTCCGGTCTAAATTGGGTGGCACTTCCCGGTTGTCCAAACGGTTACCTTACACCTTTCTGGTAGGTCGGACGGTCTGGGTCTCAACACGGTATTGGTCTGGCCAACGGCCATACCGTGCAGAAAACACCGGTTCTCGTTAGATCACCGAAGTCAAGCAGCATCGGGCGCGGTTAGTACTTGGGTGGGTGACCACCTGGGAACACCGCGTGCTGTTGGCAAATCTCGAGTGCGGTAGCCCGGTGGTTTGCGCGCTGGATTTGCACGCTGCCACAACTGCCGCCGTGTTCATGCGGAGTACGATCACGTTAAACATGTGGGTCCGTAAGTCCTTCCGAGAGGTTGTTGGTAGGGGAAGGAGGGTACGGTCCCTGTGGATGCCTCCTCCACTGGGTTCCGGTCTAAATTGGGTGGCACTTCCCGGCCGTCCAAACAATTACCTTACACCTTTCTGATAGGTCGGACGGTCTGGGTCTCAACAGCAACAACAACAACACAGTATTGGTCTAATTCGATCCGTCTCAGCTTCTATGTTACAGAAAACAATCTAATATTTCGAAACTGCGAATAAGGGGTGATGATAAAAAGTAATTTTCAACATACTTATGCCACTTTATCTCTCTAAAATACTCACCCTTCTTATCATCATCATATTTGGCACGACAGCCCAGGATGAGCCATGGCCTTCTGCTGAAGATTCCTCCAGGACTGTCTATTTCTAGACCTGGTCTGCCAGTCTCTTGCTCCAATCACTCTAAAATCCGAATCAACTGAGTCAAGCCATCTCAGCTTTGGTCTTCCTCTTTTTCTACTAGTAAAGGGCCTTGCAGCAAACATCTTTACCGGATCCCTTTCATCCATTCTAGCAATATGAGAGGCCCAGTTCATTCTCTTAATTTTAAAATATTTAATAATATCGGGTTCCTTAAAATATCTATAAATCTCTGAGTTAAAACGCCTCCGCCATAGGCCAGTCTTCTTTACTCCACCAAGAATGCCTCTGAGAACCCTACGCTCAAAAACAGCAACTCTACCCTCTCCATTTTTTGTTAAAGCCCATGTTTCCGAACCATACATTAGGACCGACCTA
Source organism: Amaurobius ferox (assembly GCA_951213105.1). Taxonomy (NCBI): domain Eukaryota; kingdom Metazoa; phylum Arthropoda; class Arachnida; order Araneae; family Amaurobiidae; genus Amaurobius; species Amaurobius ferox. Next base: position 166,008,190 of record OX578133.1, read on the forward strand.
ATGATAGTTTTATAGATAAGAAATTTTGTTTTTCTAGAGAGAAATCAAGACCTCAAAACAGGGCGAAGTCCAAAACATGCCTAGTTGGCCAGTGAAATACGATTTTGAACTTCAGGGTTAATATCATTTTTTGCATTAATAAAAGATCCCAAGTGTTTAAAACCAGAAACAGTTTCAAACTCATGTGGGCCAATTTTCAGAAAGTTGGCCGTATCACCAGTTGGTGTTTTCTGTACTGGCATATATTTGGTTTTAGAAACATTGACAATCAATCCCATTCGATTTGCAGCTACCTCCAAGGAGGAGAATGCTTCTCTCAAGGCCGGCACACTCATAGCAACTATATCGATATCATCAGAACCCTTCTTTTACATAAATTTAATACGATTTTTCAGAACTTTTATTAAGCGTGTAGATGGAGGTGCATAGGTGTTGTTATGTGTGTAGTCACATTTAATGACAACTAGCCATTGAGAATGCAAGAAGCGCGGGTGAAAAGGCTAGTCGCTATATAATGCCGAAAAGTAGGTTTAAAATATTTATTTAAGTGTGAACTATTTTTAAAATTTGCTATCACTCACTAATTATGACAGATCTAATGAGAGTCGCCACTTCTGTAAGTCTAATCACATCGGTGAGTGTTACATGATGAGGGAAACTTTTAATAATTGCAGATTTTAAGATATTCATCTTTTAAAAGAGAACATTTCAGTTATATCCTAATGATACGAAAACTGAAATTAGTAGCAGTGTTTCATACACGCTGCAAGTTCATTTAATTAAACGAAGTTTGAGGAAGAAAAAATGTGCAATAAAGAAAAACGTAGGGGATGCCTTAAAATCTTTCTAATGAGAAAGGAAATTAGAATGAGCTAAAATAATTAGAGCCAAAAGAAAATCAAATTAAATGTATTCTTTTTTGTTAGTCTAATGAACATATCTTTTTGTTCTTTTTATGAAGTTCGGGAATTTTGCTCTTAATGGAGCGATTGAAGTTTTAGATTAATTTTTTATGCGTCAGTACTGTTCGTGTACGGTTGTTAATTTGCTCATATATTTTCAATCAGCTAGGGTATGATTTGTTTTCTGTTTCTGGAAGGTGCGGACTAGGAATAGTTGCAGGTGGAAATTATTCGGAAATAATCTAAATGAAAACTGATATCTCAGAATATTGTAAAGGTAAAAAGTACAAGTTTATTCATATGATTAAATTACTTACACAAATTTGTCCCCTCTATGATAAATTTGCGCATTATATATATATATATATATATATATATATATATATATATATATATATATAAATGTCAATAAACGCATAGGTATCAACATCAATCATATTCGATATCCATACTTGGTCATGATACCAAAACTACACAAAACACCCGTCAAGTTTCGACCGGTAACGGTAGCCTATAAAGCTTATACTACAACAGCAAATACGAAACTTATTACACTGTTAAAACCTATTATGACTCAAATAATGAAAGGTGGATCTGTAATGATTAAAAATAGTGGTGATGTATTAAAGAATTTGATCAACCATCCCAAAAACCTGATTTACAAGTCTTTTGACTTTAAAGATCTGCTTAATAACATTAATCTGAAAGATCTATATGACATTATGTTAGAAATCCATAATCAATATCACCTGCATAAATACATAGCTTTACACAAATTCAAAGCTATTTTGGATATTGTGCTTTATGAAAACGTTTTATTCAATGGTATGAATTACTATAGGCAAGTGAAAGGTATCCCTATGGGGGGAGGCTGCTCCTCGATGTTGGCAGATCTATACCTCCATCACTATGAAGATGGCACTCATATATTAAATGAATTGCCGTATTTCCGTTTCGTTGATGATATACTTTTGGCACATCAAAAAATCAATATTAAATTTAACTTCGACTTTTACCCAGAGCATTTAGATTTAATCGAAACTCCTGCAGATTCCGCTGATGAAATTAATTACCTTGATATTAACATTCACTTTGCCGAAGATGAACCCTTGTATACGATGCTTTATGATAAAAGACGACATTTCAAGATAAAAATTAATTATATTATCAATTGGAGGTCTAATTTAAGTCAGAAAGTTTTTCGTAATATTGTAATGAATCACTTTATACGTAATGCCCGTTTGCATACGTACAATAAAGATCGTATAAAAAGTGATGTTATATTTATCACTGAGGCTTTAAAACAAGACTATCCCCTTGGATTCCTCAGACATAATTATAATGCCTATCACAATAAAACTGTCAATGCATTCGAAAAGGATTTTGGCAAACGATTTGTTTTCTGTTATAAATGGCAACGCTTGTGCTAGTCCTATACACTCTACTCCCTTTTCTCTTTTGACTGAAGGATTTTAGTTGAAGTTTTACTTTTCTTGTGTGTTGTCGATTTGGATTCCGACTTAACTTATATCCTTGCTTTTACTACTTCGGATTGGTGCCCATCTGTTCCTTGTTCGGACTGCTATGTGCGTCTTTTGCTTTGACGTTTGTACGGAGATTGGCCTCAGGTATTTTTCGGCTCCGGGAGTGTTTCCTAAGGAGTGACAGTCGACTTTTAACCGAGGAACTAGGGGTCACCCCCCCTAGGCCTATACAAATTTCCCTGTTGGCTTTTCTCCACCCCCCTTTTTGAGATTTCTTTTGTAGAACTTTTCTCATTTATATATATATATATATATATATATATATATATAAATATTAAATATTAAATCCAATGGTAGAATGGATATATATATATAAACCGCCTCGGCGGGTAAAGAAAAAAGTTTAAAACACTAATAAAACCGTTAAGGCTGATATTTGAAAAGCAAATAAAACAAAAACAGGCTACGGCTCCAGAAAACAGTGTTTCCATACTTTAAATGTTTTTGATCGTAGTGGTCACTTCTCGGTTAGTTTCTGAATTCTTGAGTTTGTCTCACCAAAAATATGTACAACTACTTCCACTCTCTCTGGTCTGGTCCATTCCATCGTGGTCTGGTCCATTCCATTTTTCTCGTGGTAAGCATTTAAGTTGGATCACGTGGTGGACTCCCATGAAGATTATTCACGCTGGTGGCCTTCAGTTGCCCGTTTTTTGCATGTTTGTGCATCTGTGCGCTATATTTTTCAAGATTATGTGGTATTTTATGTTTTTAAATTAAATTTTGTCCTCTTTGATCGTTTTTCTGCTAATCTCGTTTATTCCGTGGTTGGGCACAGATTGCACAAAATTTAAACCACGTGTTTTTATGCAATCATAGAAACAACGGATTTTAGTATATCTGTCTAGAATGTTCCCCTGAAGACGTTTCTGGCATACATACTATTCAATGATTTATTTTTCTTGTCTTAGCCTTTACGTGCTCTGCTTTTCCGGCCCTTCCTCGTTGCTTTTTGCTTTCTGCTATTAAATACACTTTATTTAAAATCTATAAAATCAACGGAGTTGTAATAAAGGAAAAAATCTGACTTATGCCACTTTTCCTTACCATGTAAAAGTCTGTTTCATCAGTGAAAATAGGGATCATAAACAAATTGACGATGCAAATTGTTTAGATCAAAAATACGTTAATATGTGTTAAATTTTTTTATCACAAATGCATCTAAATAAAGCAATACAGAGACAGAGATCATATAAAGCAGTGGTACTCACTACACGGTTGGGTATCCTATGTATTATCATCCAGTTTTATCTTTTTTGTGATATGTCACAAATTTACATTTCTAATTTGATATATGATTCCCATTCACAATGTTCAATTTTCAATTAAATATAACTCGCTCAATTTTAAAGATACAGATATTCGGTTTTTTTTAATGATCTTGTTGCATTAAAAATATAAATTTTTTGATTGACCAAATTTGTCTAATGGGGTCGTATAAAAATTTAAAAAGTGTAACTTTTTGAAAATTAATGGGAGGCCTATTTCATTAACGTAGTCTTATTTACTACCTTACTTTCAACATTTTTAAAATTGACATTGCCCACAGAATTAAAGTGCGTTTCAATCTTTTTGGGACACCCTGTATATATATATATGCATATAATAAAAATAATTTGAAAATCCAATGATAGAATAGAGAGAAGTTGTAACTCGAAAAACCCTAACTTTAAAATATGCCTACATAATAAAAGTGAGTATTAAATTGAGAATCATCAATCATGTGGAAAATAAAATGCAAATTTCTAGTCATCAAGCTGAAGATAATCAGCAAATATCAATGGAGTGGATTTGATAATAGAAAATAAAATAAAACACAAGCATTAAAGTTATATACGTGGATAAGCACTAGATCTAAATAAATTGTTCATTTCGAAAAACATTCTTTGTCAAGTCCAAGTATTTAATCAAAATGAACACAAAATATGCATGTTTCTGAAGAAAGAGATAGATAATATCTATAAACTCTTTCTACTTGGACGACATGCATAAAGATTGAAAAATTATATAGGAAACAAGAATACCTGAAAAAAAAAAACACTGCATATGAAACATCCATTAGAGTCTTGAATGAAGAAACCAATGCTGCCAATTGCAAGAGATGAAAGTAGAGAACTACTGTTGCCAATCGTGAGAAATAAATAACAGTAATGCGAAAGGCAATAAAAAGTGATAATCTTCAGTAAGAGCTACAAAATAATGAGGCATATAATACAATAGAAAACTAGAGGCTAAAGTATAAGGGGATGTAAATACATTGTAATGCTTATTCAAGAGAAAGTTGAGGTCTGGCTAATATAAGATACTAAGGAGAGTATTTAAGAATATTCAGCTAATCCAAACCTTTTAACTATACCATTTACTAAATATGCTGGATATTTATATAATTTGCTGGTAATTTTTAGATTATTAATGTGCATAGCATGAAATATTTTATCTGATAATCTATGAATTCTAAAAAGTTGATTACTAATAAATGACAAATCTCACAGATCCAATAGTCATTTAATTTTAAAATCATCCTACAGACGTAAAAACAATAGCCAAAGCGCTTTCGAACATCTTACATGTTCATCCTCAGTGGCAATACAATTAGAAACGATGCCACCGTGCTTAAATACAATTCAATACTGCCAAGTAAAATTTGCATATTATGAAATTGTCAGTTACGCAAAAAGGTGGATTATGAGTCAGATTATAATTTATACAAAGTTCAAAAGCAAATACTTCAAAAAGGTTTAAAGATATAGGATTTTTTTAAAACATAATAATTATAAATCAATGTAGCTATGCTTAACATGCAGGGAATCTAGAAAGAGTCGCCAAGCCCAACTTAGGACCTGAACAGGGTCAAAATTATAAATGGAAGAACGATATAAATAAATAAAAAGGGATTCATATAGCAAGATCGAACGGGGGTTATTTCAGCTAACTAAAAGAAAAGTTTTTTCAAAAAGAGGGAGAAAATTATCTTTATTCACGAATTGGGCGAGGGCAGTCGTTAATTTACTATTTTTTATGTCTCTTGCATGTTCGGACAAACGGATACCAACCGTACGTTTAGTACTACCGATATAAAATTTATAGATATTATCCGGAGAAAGGAGGGGTACAACATACACCCCAGCAGAATAACGTCTGAAAAAGGTAAAGAACAGTTGGATTCATGCTCAACGGTAAAATTAATAGAGGGATAAAAATCATTGACTAAATCAAGTAAATTGAGTAAATCATTTAAACTATGGGTCCAAATTATAAACACATCATCATAACGTTGCCAAAGAATGGGTTTAGGGGATAAAAAGGCAAAATCTCGTTCTCGAATTCCTGCAAAACTGCTTCTGCAAAGATACCAGAAAGTGGGCTACCCATAGGGGCACCCGAATTTTATAAGTAAATATCGCCACGGAAACCAAAATACTTGTACATTATAAATATTTGTACTTTTCATAGTTTCGACGTGGTGTCTCTTTTCCCTAATGTTCCCGTTGATAAAGCCATTGACATTATAACTAAAAACGTTCCTTACATAATTATAAATCCTCTTCCATCACCGCAATAACCTCTGCATTGAATATCGTTGCGGGGACCAACTGTTTGCTTTTGAACTTTGTATAAATTATAATCTGACTTATAATCCACCTTTTTGTGTAACTGACAATTTCATGATGTGCAAACTTTACTTGACAGTAGTGAATTGTATTTAAGCACTGTGGCATCGTTTCTAATTGTATTGCCACTGAGGATGAACATGTAAGATGTTCGAAAGTGTTTTGGCTATTGTTTTCACGTCTGCAGGATGATTTTAAAATAAAATGACTATTGGATCTGTGAGATATGCCATTTATTAGTAATTAGTATTTGAAATCGTGACGTGTCGCCACTCTTAGTATCGAAAAAGTTGATTAAGTATAATATTTCTAAACAATTGAATCTAGTTGCAGGAATTAAATGGTAATATTTTATTAATATCAAAATTAAAATAGTCTTTTTTATCATATAAATTAGTAACTATCCCATTAGTAGGTTCAATAAATAGATTTAAATCCAAAAAATTAATATTGTTACTAATAGTGGTTTCATTAGGAATTAATTCCAAATTATCCGGATAGAAATCTATATCTATGACATAGGTGTCAGTAAATACTAAACAAATCAGATCATAAACATATCTGTAAATTTTATAATCTATTAAAGTAAAAGATTTTAAAGATATAATAACCAATTTAAATACTTATGAAATATTAAAATCAACAACGCAGTTAAACCACGGCCACAATGCCGAAAAAAGAAATTTATAGCACTGGCTTAATTTTAAAGACTAATTAAACTAGACTCTTCTTCAGGTCTGAGCATCTGACTCTAATCAACCTAAACACATGCTTGTTTCAGAATTGGCAATAGTAAGTTACTATAATTGTCAATGCACAGACTACAGGAATTAGAAGAGGAGGAATTGAAAATTAGAAAAAAATAGGAAATCAAGTATTACCATGATCCATGAGGTAGGAACCCATCATATATATATATATATATATATATATATATATATATATATATATATATATATATATATATATATATATATATATATGTGTGTGTGTGTGTGTGTGTGTGTGCGTGTGTGTGTGTATGTATATTATTTTGAATTTTAGTAATTTTGATATAACTTGAAAGTGTATCATAATTTACTTATTAACTAACCATAAATATAAAGGGTGCTGTTTATTTTTTGTATAAATAAATATGCTACTGTGAATTTTTATCATATCTTACGTATTCCAACGGAATTTAAGAGTAATAAAATAAGTAGTTATATTTAAATACAATAAAATTCAAATGGTTATATGTAACATCTATAAAAAGGCACCAGTTCATTTTTACGCGCATATTCGTAGCATTAAAGTATTTTAGTTTAATATAGAATTAGAAAAATGTTATAGAATATATATAGATCTTAATGGTAGTGGAACTAATTATTCAGATTTTACCGCTTAATTTTTCTAAGATATAGCTTAAAATATTAGTTTTATAGCTGTTACTATATCATGGCATTTAAGCTGTACAATATATTCCATTTAGAAGCGAATTTATCTTTCAGGCTTTATATAATGCTTTTAGTGAAAAGAATAAAGCTTTCACATCTTCAGTCTTATTTTCCATTGCCTTTTTTATCCTTCCGTACTTTGCCGAAATCGCAATATTATACTAGGCACAAATTTGATCTGATGAATGAAAAGCTAGGCCATCTATCTGTAATAGACATGAAACCACCACAGTCTAATGTTTACCACCAATTCGATATCTTGTAAAAGTTGTTTAAAATGTATAAGTTTAAAAATATAAATATATAAATGCTCTTAATTTTTTAAATTAATATATAATTGAATAATAGGACTATTTTCCTTGAAAAATAAGTAAGGATTCGAGGAGCCCTAGTAGTTCAGTGATAAGAAAGCCTGTTTCGAGTTTAGGATAGCTGAGAATGATGACGTTTGTCAATTCCATTTATCCACTTATTCTATTAGTTCACGTTAAAGCTGCAGAAGTCGTAAAAATTAATTGGTGTGCTACGCCTTAACTTAAACGAGATAGGCATGGTAGTGCACATATTTAGATGAAGTATGACTAACCAATTGATTTTAATAATGATGTAAGATTGGTTATCGTGCTCAGCGATGTTTTTTTTAATTTGAACTTCCTTACATAAATGTTCTTATCTTACATCGAATCAGGTCAATAATGGTGTTACCACTGCTACGCCTCTAATCCAAATGAACTATTAGAGCCCCATACATACTGTGTAATAAACGTACATAGTGAAACGTACATAGTGAAGGATAAAGCACAATTTTACAGATAATAAATTCTACTAAAGTAGCAATAAAATACTTTTAATATTATACTAAGATAGTAGCTATAAATGAGTGAAGGATTTCCGTTTTCATAATTGTAATTTGTATTGATTCAATCCTCTAGTACAGCAGACATTGCAAAAATGTATGAGTTAAAGGTAATATGAGAAACATGAATAAAAATTTAGTATGGTTGCTTTCATTAGCAGTTTTTAATTATTCTTGCAACTTAGCGATCTGGGACCCTACACCTAAAATGAGCGTTTAATCTGTACTGCACCCTATTGCAATAAGTTCTTTACTGATATGTACATCTGAAGAAAAACAGAAAAACCTCCACCTCTTGTTGTTCGAGCAAGAACTCCCTTTTCTTGCTCGAACAAGAGTCTTTTTGAAAGCTGCTCGAACTCTTAACTTGCGCACGTTTACCAGCTGAAACCTAAAACAGCTAACGAGTAGAAAACGACATAAATTTTTCAATGCCATTACAGAGTTTTTCGCATATTTTATTAGATACTATTCTTTCTGAACGAAAAAAAAATATTACATCCTACCACAAAAATATTATAAATAAATTACAAAGGAAAACGTCTAAAAGTATTAATGCAAAATAATTAATGCAAAACAACTAATTAAAGAAAAAATATTTTCTAATCTGGTCAGGACTGAAATATTTACTTTACTTAATGAAATAAGAAGGCGGAAATTTGAAGTAGAGGGAATTACCATCTATCATCCGTTACAGATTTTTAGTGTGATAACTTTTGAAAACTACGCACTTTTACCACATAAATGTAAAATTAATCGCAATACATTATCATCAACTCAGATATCTTTTCGAACCTATCTGCAAAGTTCCTTAAACAAATAAATTTAAGCAACTACGACTAAAATGGTATTAACATTATAATTCTTAACGCCATTCAATTCCACTGAGAGTTCCAAAGACTCTCAATGGGAAGGATTCAAAGATATTCTTCGATAAGGCTTAAAATACTATATTTTTACCGTTTATATATCCATAAAATATAATTAATTAACATGTTTTCTATTCTCTAATACATGCAGATTTACACAATTTCTTTTGAAGAAATATTTATTAGGATATAGTAGCGAATTTGATATAAATTTGCAAAAATGCAATATAAAACAATATAAATGGTTTTTATGTTTAAAATTAGAAGAACTTCGGGAATCGAAAAATTATATGTATGACTTTTAATATGTTGTCAAACAAATGGTATTCAACACTAATAGAATTTAATTCGTTTAAATTCGTTTTTAATTTATATTTTTTGAATTTAAATAATATGTGTTCCATATCTATAATCGCTAGTTTTCAAAGAAGGAATGCTGAAAAATGCAATATGATGACGTATACATTTAATATTCACCACCCTTCCTATACCACAGGAATTCTCTTATAGGGTTTTAAATAAGTAATTAAAGGAGTAATGTGTCATTAATGATACGATACCGATAATTGGCTCGATTGTAATAAGCTCAAAAATTGTTACGACATTTAATTCAAATGTAAATTACTGTTTGGTTTTCTTCTTTGGTTCAAACAGCTTTTAAAAGCATATTATTTTAAAAAAGTTCAGAAAATGAATTTAAAAATTCTAGTTTCTTGTTTTAAAATATCTATGCAGAGGATGGATGGACAGAGCGATGAATTTATTCCTTCAGAAAAAGGAAGTTGATCCCCCCTCCCCCAAATGAAATTGCAGTTTTATAGTAATATCTATATAAACTACAGGTAGTATGACAACAAATAAATTAGCTTTGTCTTGGCACTGATGATTAAATTACACAACTGCACTAATATATATAATTTAATTTTTTATGTACTTGAAACCATTACTATTTGTTAGAAAATTAATGAAGGGTTAAATTTATAAAGAAGAAAAAACAAACATTTAAGCTTCTTTTTAAATTGTACGTCAAAATGTAATTTCAAAATTACTCCGCCTTCATTAGCTAGCCTAAATATCTAGTTAATTATGTAATATTTGGTTAAATATTTTGAAAAATATATATATAAAAATGATAAAAAATAGAATTAAAAAGGCCTTGAAAAGCATAAAAATTTCTTATGGATAATATATATTTGTATAATAATTACACCACATTGTTTTATAGTTATTATGCACACCAGTTAAACATCCTTATTAAAGTCTAAATAACATTTAAACAGTATTCGCTCTAAATCGTAAATTTCACTCTTTACAATACTAACAACGACTTTCTAATCGCTTGATAGCTTTAAAATAATCCCCCGTAATTGGCTCTTATGTTGCTAATGATTTCCTCTCAGCTTATCTGCGAAGTTGTGGTACGATTTATCAAAAATTTCTGCATAATCACTTCACGAGCTGAATTTTTCCAGCGGATTTCCAATTCAACGAAGTCTCGAATTTTTATTTTCTGCAAAAATTTATTTTTAATGACGAGCATTTTCATTCCAGTTTCTTTTTTCAACCCGGAATCTTGCCCTAATTTTTATCAGCTTGGATTTCATTTCTTTCGCGAGTTCAAAACCATTTACTGTAATGGTGATATAATGTCATTTGAAAATCACCAGCTACCTAATTACCCCACCTCATGGTGCGGGGAATAATCACCAATTGATTGGTTATCAGAATTGCTGTTGCTAAATTTAAATTTGATGTGAGGCTCGTTGGGGACATTTCAGACCTACCAGGTACTTATCGTTTTTAGAAGCTTTCAGATAAGAACATCTATTGTGAAGAGAATCACACCTGATGCGGAGTTTTTTTTTAGGTTTAAAATTAAAGTTTTGAGACTGAATTCTGAATTTCTTAATTTCAAGCAGTCCCTTAATTTTCTGTCTAGATCTCCGTCAATTTAAAGAATCATTAAAGACATGATGACGTTAATTTAAAGACTCAATGGTATTTCATGTGTGTGTGTGTGTGTGTGGGAAAATATAATTAAAAATAAATTAAATATATGAAATCATTCATGCGAAAAGGAATTCAAAATAAATTAATGCATGTAAAAAAAAATTCTTGAGAAAAATTGGAATGTCTGAACTTTTTATTTTTCCCACATACATAGTATATTGTATAGGGAAAGTATTGTGACTGGGGTCCAAAATTCGAATCTTAGTTTACGTTTTAAGCATCCCTGAATTGGAATAGAAAGGTTTGGTTTTGAGATAATATCTGTATGTGTGTATGTATGCTAGTGTGTGTGTAGTTTGTGTGTGTGTGTGTAGTTTGTGTGTGTGTGTGTGTGTGTGTGTGTGTGTGTGTGTGTTAGTGTGTGTGTACGTATGTTAGTGTGTGTTTACGTATGTTAGTGTGTGTGCATGTTAGTGTGTGTGTATGTTAATGTGTGCATGTTATTGCATGTATGTTAGTGTGTGCATGTTAGTATGTGTATGTTAGTGTGCATATGCTTGTGCGTGTGTGTATGTTAGTGTGTGTGTATGTTAGTGTGTATATGCTAGTGTGTGTGTGTGTTAGTGTATGTGTGTGTTAGTGCATGTGTGTTTGTGTATGTTAGTGCGTATGTTAGTGTGTGTGTATGTTAGTGTGTGTGCATGATAGTGTGTGTATGTTAGTGTGTGTATATTAGCCTGTGTATGTTAGTGTGTGTATGCATGTTAGTGTGTATGCAAGTTAGTATGTGTGCGCATGTTAGTGTGTGTGTCCGTGAGTCTGGATGCGATATCTCACGAATTAGTGGGACGTTTCGCACGTAATTTGGTGCGATTATTACAATCAGTGAATACTTTTAACTCTATTGATTTTAAACGTAGCCACGTGTTTGGAAGATCTCCCAATTTTCTAATGAATTTTAAAAAAAATCATTAAAAGTAAAGGTCTTTAATAGCAATAAATAAATAATCATCTCAGACATACATTTTCATTAGAAAATGAATGATATGAACTTTAGAACGCTAGCATGAACCGTTCATGATATATTTTGGTTTTGGAATGAATTTTTACAAAACTCGTTAAATAATCAAAACTTTTAAAACTGTTAAATAAATAATCCTTTCTCACGAATTTTTTTATTGGAAAACGAATGACACAACTTTTAGAACTTTGGTGCAAATAGATATTTTGCACATTTTTCAAATAAATTTACTAAACAAATTACATAAAATAAAAAAAAATGGTAAGTACCATCCATTATGTTCACTTTTCATATGCTATATTATGCAACAAATCTATTAACATCATTCTCGTGGATTTAGTTCGTCCTATTGACGAGAGAAGTTATTTTCTGTAATAGTTTTGCATTTTGAAGCTAAAGAATTCGTCATTTATTTCAGGGGATATTGGGTTAAATGTCCATTACGTTTTGATGAAGATTTTGCTCATGAGTATGAATAGGTTATTCTGTTTGGATTGCTAACTTGCCACACGGGTCCAATTTTAATTTATGTAGTATTTATTTAAAACCAAAAGCACTGTGCTATTGATCTTGTACATCGTATTTTAGCTGTGAAAGAAGGAAAGTCGTTGCATTATGTAAGGAAAGTCGTTGCATTATGTAAGGAAAGTCGTTGCATTATGTAATGAAAGTCGCTGAATTTAGTAAGAAAAGTCATTGCATTATGTAAGGAAACTCGTTGAATTTAGTAAGAAAAATCGTTGCATTATGTAAAGAAAATCGTTGAATTTAGTAAGGAAAGTAGTTGTATTATGTAGGGAAAGCCATGTGCTGCCCATATAAAGTATTTAATATGAAAAACTTGTTAAGTTTACAGAGGAAAAACAAATACACATAAGGTTGTGGTTATGTAAAATAAGGCATGAAAGAAAGTAGCAAAGAAACTTCGAAACTTTCAACGTTGCTAGATAGCCGATGTAATTTTATTTTTATACGTAATTTCTCCTTAGAATGACTGATGCTGGAACTCTTTAATGACAGTGATTGATGAGCACTTTGATTTTACTTTCTAACAGCTCTTTTTTTTTCAAAAGAAATATAGTGTTTTTCGTATTAGTATAAAAGCTGATGTCGGCTGAACGGAGGGTAGATTTTTAATATTTACTCTTACGAAAACTTAAGATATGTATTTCAAAAATTTAAATGTGCGTACTCTTGTACTTATATAATAAGAAATTTATGAAGGCGCCGTCATACGGTGATAAATGGTGTGTACACATCACTTTGACGGAAATATTAAACACTTTTATTGTCTTTTGCATACTTATTTCGTACAGTCGGAAAAGCAGGATTTCACATCTCCAGAATCGGAAATACAAATCCTTCGTGAGCCCCCTATCTCCTCTGGAATTCAATGCTGAATCCATATCAACCACAATCTAAGCTCGATCTATAGCCAGTCTTGAGAAATAGATGTCTCGAGTGAAATCCAAATTTTGAAACCGAAAATTAAAAAGAATAGAAAGTGGAAGTCCTCAGTAAACCAACCTCCCATGTTATTCTGGAATTTTAATCCGGATTTAAATCATTCATCATCTGAGCTCTATCACAGACACTGAGAACTATATGTTTTAAGGAAAATTTCATCGGAAAAACAATAGCATGGCAAACATTTTGCCCCCAAATGCATGTCCACGTATGAAGATTTGACATATGAAGATTTATAATTATTTCATGATAAAAATGTTTAAAGTAGTAATTCTTGCAATATATGTAAAACTTTGAATAGGTTGGAGATTCTGTCTAGAGCCTAGTATAGACGGGCTCAATTTCCAGTTGTGGTGGATTGCAAATTTCAACTTTATTAGCAATTGTTTGAAAATTGCGTGCACCAAAAAATGTAATCAAAACTACATTCATTATTACAGAATTTGAAATACTATATTTATAAACGAGTCTAGCAATCTAATAAAAGCGATTGACTTTCACTTCATTTTTATAATATAAAAATATTCCAGTAATTGATAGATAAAGTTTACAAGTATTTTGTAAAAGCAATATTGAGCCATTCAGTCAAGGATCAGAAAAATAAATCGAGAAGTTATAGGGTTATTGTGTATTTTTATGTGGGTGTATAGGAAATCCCCATATAGACGATGACGTCCCCATAGAGACCCCCCACACGATGATACAACTTTTGGACTGCTGACCAACTGGTTTAGTGGGACACGGGGAGATGTCTCACTTTCATTTAAGAAATAGGGGGAAACCACCGATTACAAAGTTGAAGACCGTTTCAAAATTAGTACTAAGCATCCCCCTCCCCTACAGAAGATGGAAAATAACTTTCTAAGTAGCGATTTTAAAAGGGGTAATTTTTTTAATCTGCATGCAACACTGTAAATTTAGAGACATTGGAGAATTCTCGGGGACATCTTCTTACACGTGTGCAAACATGCATCTTGACTGAAGTTGAACGTTTTGTATTTTATGTATAACAATAAAGATCAATCATGCATAAAGCAAAGATTATGAAACACTTTCCAACTGCAATGCAATTTTGTTTAAGCATCTTTAGAATGCGATACATTCAGCGACAATATTTTTAAAATTATCACAATACTACAATAATTTATTATATTTGAAAACTTAAAACTTCATCGAAAAAAATTAACTTTATTCAAATGACGTCATTGAAATATAAATTGCCTGGCTCTGTATGTAAAAGTTGTAAATATTTCATTCATACACTTTTATTCCATTCCTTTCATTCATGACAATACTACAATAATTTACTTCATTTAAAAATTTAAAATCATGGAAGTACAAGTAATTTAACTCTATGTTTAAAACTTCATCGAAAAAGTCTGTCTTAAAATCGTCTGTTTCTCTATGTAAAATCAATTACTGTTTCACTCATATCAGCTATATTGTAGACTCCAGAGCTAAATAATTTTGCGTTAAAGAAATTCAGCAATTCTTATATAACTCATCCTACATCTTTATTTGTTTACATTCTCCATAAGTGAAAATTAGGTTTCGTTGTAGAAATAATCAAAATTTGATGATCATTTAAACTCAAATATATTGCAATTGCGCTATTTCAGACTGTAGATGCACAGAAATTAAGCAAAAATAAAGCGGTTTTAGGACAGATATACCACTAAATATAAATTAAAAAGAACTTTAAAAATCACAATTTTGACACAAGATGGATGCCGTATTTTATTTTGAAGTGGGTCACGTGATCTCTTCGTTGAAGGCCCAGACCGTCCGACTCATCCTAAGGACTCGAGCAACCATTTGTACGGACGGTCGTGATCTCTTCGTATAATATGGTGTCATTATTATTTTAAATTTTATTTAAAGAACTACCAAATATATTTTGTTGAAATTTTTTTCATGTTTTTAATGGGATAATTTGAATATTTCCTAAAACTTTCGAAGCAATTTGTGAATTCGCTTAAAAAATGTTTGAAAAATTAGGTCCCATAGGGTTTATTGTATTTCATTTTTTCGTCCCGGGTTCAGTCTAAAACTAATTGGGTAATATTATTCATTTATATTCCCATAGGTACCACAGACCGTCTGAACAACATACTAAAATTTCATTTTGATAAAGCCATTTTTACTGCAGTTATCGTGCAAACGGACAGACAGACAGACAGAATGAACAAAATTATAAACACTTTTCAACTATGTTGTAAAATGTTAATAAAGTCAATTTTATTCTGCTGCCTTGTTTAAATATCCGATGCTTTTTTTTAGATGGGGGAGTTAGGATGGATACACTTTTTTAGGGTTCCTTTTCATTTTTTGCTGGGAGATGAAAATGCTTTGTACGCATTTTACAACTCTCAGCAACTTTGTAATTGACTGTTTTCTTCTATCTGTAACAGGAAGCGAGATATCCCCGCGTATCCTGCAAAAACTGAGGTGAGGGGTTAGCCTCCAGAAAGTTATCTCATCGAGTAACGCCGTAATGAGTTTCTATACACCTTCATACAATTAAACATGATAACCCTAATACTTCTCGAGTTATTTACCTGGTTTATGACTTTCCTTGACACCCTGTATAAAATTGACGAAGCAAATATAAAACTTAAATATATAACTTTTTACATTCATTGTCCAATTATTAATCTGATTAAAAACTTCATGATAAACCATATCCATATAAACAGTTTTAAATCCATACAAACACTTTTCTATAATTAATGAACAGGAGGCTTAAAGCTTTAGTTGAAATGGGTTTTAAATTAATATGTGTTCCTTTATGGCAGGTACAAAATTGACTTAATTAAAAAAGTGAAGTTGTTCATTTAACTTATTGTTAAATATGTTGTTTCCTTACATAATAAAGGAAGATCTCTGTGCAATCTGTAGCTAGAAATCTATGCGTCGTACGACCATGAAAATTGGTGCACAGATGCATCAAAATCCGAATAGGTGCACCTTGGCGTTATTTTTTAATTTCGAATTAGATTTTTCGTTATTTTGTTTTAGGTCGATTTACGTTGATATTTACAAAAATCGATTCCTTAATGACCTAAAATACTATCATAGAGTTTGCACTTTCACCATATGAAAGATGTAAAAATTCTCTTTCAAGCAAATTTTGAGCGGATTTCATACGATGAATAGATATATTTTAATGAATTTTTAAAAATATATACTTTTCAAGCATTTTAAACCTCTCAGATTTTTATATTATGATATATTAAAATTGGCTCGCAGACCAACGTTCATTTTTTCAGCACTTATAGATATCACAGATCACTTCGGAAAAAAATTCTTAAAGCCATCCATTGATTACTTTTAAATTATTTATCCGAGCTTGTTTTAGATTTTTTGAGCAAATCTAGCGATTCCCCACTACCACTCAGACAACTCTTCTTGAGCTGTTTTAGCAACTTAGGGTACCCCCACGCACGGGGGAATCGCGTAGAGTTTGCACAAGTGACGGATTTTCCAAAAATTGCGTGCAATTTTCGCTGTTATTTGTATGAATAAAATTTATTCTTTTTTTATTTTTTAGATTAATAAATTTAATTTATCTCTGGAAATTTTCACTGTTATTTATATTAATAAAATTTATTTCTTTGTTATTTATTCAGATTAATATTTTTGCTATTTTTTGGATTAGTAAATTCAATTTATCCTTGCTTTAACTCCAATAAATACAAATGTATACGATAAATAAATAAGGAAATGAATGAATGGAATGCAACCAACATAATACAGCGTGCTATCTTGTAATGTTAAAATATTTAAATGATGAAAATTATTATTTAATTTAACACATAAATTTTGGGCACGCTCTTAATAAAATTATCTAATACAGCACAAAAATAACTAGAAATAAAAATATATTGAATAAATAAAGAAATAAAAATGTATAAAACGTAATTAACGTCATATAGAATTAGGGTTTAGAATTCATATAAATGTTTCAAACTTTTGAACATTAATATTTAATTTAAAATAAAAACTGTGCCTTACAGCCCGCAATTCAGTGAAAAATGTTCAAATAATTCACAGTTTTATTAAAATATTCACGGTCTACTAAAATGGTTTGAAATTATTTTATTTTCATGCTGCATAACTGATGAAAAATTCAGATTTAGTAATATTGATTAACTTAATGCAGAATGTTGGTCTCTAATATTTAATATTTTATTAAATATTTTACTGTTGCCTTAAACCAACAAATTATTTTCAAAAGAGAAATTTATAAATAGTTTACAATTTACAGCTCTTAGACGTTTGATTTTTATAGAACTAGTTAACGTCTGATATATGGGTCATTTTCTGTAAACGGGAGTTTTACATGTCCCAGGTGTTTTAATAAAAGTTTGCATGATTTGGGACTCATTTTGTACACTGATCAGTTTTACTATATTATAGTTCATATTTGTCACCCATTAGCTAAAAAACAATTTATATTTTTAATATTTAAAAATTTAGTTTTTTTTATTACATGCTATTTCCCTGTGTGTCCCAACAGCCAAATAATGAAATCACAACTTCATTTACATGCCTTCATTTTCTAGTTTTCATTTAATTTGATGTTTTATATTAAATTAGATAATTTGAAATACAAACAGTAATAAAAATTCACTATGCATTAGAGCAATATTTTAAATTACTTTTTTAAAACTGTTCCCTAGCTTTTTTGTCATTCACCTGCCTTTAAATTTTAACACCCCATTCTGCACATAGATGTCAACACAATATAATAAAAGTATTATTATTTTTTATTAAAGTCCATATTCACCTTTTCAAGAGATCAACTGTGTCACTAGCTATCATTCTATGCAGGGAAATATTATAAAACTGAATAATTTTGGGTAAGTATTTTTATTCCTTGTCATTCACCTGTCTTTAATTATTCTCAGAATAAAAAAGTAAATAATTTTTTTTAACATATATGTGTGCCTAGTTAGTGTAGCAAACTGGATATCAAGTTAGGTTTAAATGCAAATAAAACTCATCTACTTAGAAAGTAAAATCACATGATTTGCCATTTCCCTGTAGTCATTTACCTGTCTTCTTGGCAGACAAGAGAATGACATTAGAACAGGTGAATTCTATTTAAATTAGATTTTCTTTTTAGAAGAAATAAGAAATTAGTTCTAAATATAAGATTGCAATTAAAGTATAACAATTTTTTTATTTTTTTAATGATATACTAAGAACTCAGTTGCCTATATTAAGTGTCATTCCCCTGTCATGCTATCATTTGCTTGTCTTGAAAATAAAAATTTGCATTTTCTATTTAATTTCCCCAAAATGATCGCTGCTACTGTTTGTTTTTTAGTTTAAACCATCTACGTTAAAATGTAACGCAGAAAACAAGTTGAAAAATAGAAAAAAAAAATATATTGTAACAAGAAAGATGAAAAAGCCCGTTTAGAGAAAACGACCCTTATTTAAGCTTTTTTGACGAGATTTAAGCTTTTCATTTACATATGATATGAAAAATGCAATTGTATTTCCCTATCATATATTTAAATACATGATAATAATAAAATTGTTGTTAGATTTGAGAAAAATTAGTTGATAATTAATATAAACATAAGGAGTTTTAATTTTGGTTATTTTAAGTATTTTAACAACGCATTGTTGGTGACAAAATTTTTGCAATACCATTGTTTTTGACCAAATTTTGTGAAGCATCTATTTCTCAGAATTTACTACAGATAGAGTTTAGATGATGGCTGATATGCATTCAGTATTAAATTCTGAAGGAGATAAGAGGGAGAGGGGTTATAAAAATTTACACTTCCAGTTCTTTTTCTGGTTCTGAAATTTTCATTTCCTTCGAAACATCCATTTTACAAGATTGGCTATTAATAGAGTTTAGATGATGAATGACATGGGTTCAATATCAAAATTCTAGAGGAGGTTGAGCGGTTTACTAAGAATTTCCACTTATGGTTAAAAAATTATGTTTGATACATCTATTTATTAGGATTGGCTTAGATGACAACAGAAATTTTCATTTTCATTGTAACATTTATTTCTCAACTGCACATAAGTGTAAATGGATGTGAAATATTTGTGAAATACTACCTGTATCTAGTATAGACAAACACATTGTATATATGTACTTGTTTATCATTTTTATCTTGGCATTAAGTTTTGTTTTGGTAGATATTCCTGCACCATAGGCTGTAATTACTGTAAACCTTCGGGTCGGTGTCTATAGGTGGTTAATCAGTTAATCTGTTATAGATAGAGCTTAGATGAGGACTAATATCGATTCAGTATCAAATTTCTGAGGGGATAAAAGTCCTCTTCTTGAGATGTCATTTTAGGTTTTTTTCGAAAATTCCTAAAACTGTATGAACTAAACATACAAAGGAGTATAAAAATGATTAATAGCTAAGTCCAAAATGAGGTGTAGGCACCACTTACCACTATATGAAGTCTTCTTCATAAATTTCGAGTATACAATTTTTTATTTTATAAGAGCAGAGGCTCCCAACTTTATCGGGACTGTCTAATCCTTTGATCATCATATTTTGTGCGTACCCCTTTCACAAAATATATGTCATCACGAACCCTGCCTTTTGGATTTGCATTTTTTTAATGAACAGTTAGTGAAGGACTACTAGTAGGTACCCATGAAAAATCATGGGAAAACTAATGTGTTGCATCTCAAGGAATTTAAATCTACTGAAATTGCACCTCAGAAAATATTCAAAGGGGATTAGGGTATCATATTACCTGGTTGCTAAACCCCTCTCAATGGTTTTCCCCTCTCTCAGAGCGGGAAAAACTATTGAGAGGAGTTAGGAAGTATTAGACACATGAAGTGGCTAATTAGCCTTAGAGAATTAGCCTTAGATTGAGAGAGGATTAGGAAGTATTAGACACATGAAGTGGGGAATGTCTTTGTTAGTCCCCACCTGAGGGAGACTAATCCCACTGCTCTCTGGAATTCTTTTGTTAATTACACTGGAAATTATATTATTTGATTTAAGCTAATGAAGTCTGAGTTTCGGGCCCCGACGAAACAAGGGGACTCCAGGGACCCATTTATTTTCTTTATATAAAAAAATGTAATTTTTTTCATTATGCACAGATTTTTTTTTATTATACGGAGAAGTTTAAAGCTACACATAAAACTATTGCAATGTTAAAACTGGACAAATAAAGCATTTCACTAATTTCTTATTGCACTGGCATTATTGCGAATGGATGAATAAAACACCCCATTTCTTTTTGCATGGTAATGTTAAGACTGGACAAATAATACACACCAATTTTTTAATTGCATGGTATTTTTTATGAAATTCCAGAATCCTAAGAATAATCCGCGTATTTTTCAGATTCGCGGATGTATTCTTAGGATGCAATAAAGAGTCCCAATTTCTGGATAACTAACACTTTTTTTTATGTTATTTTATTTTGCAACACTTTATTTTTTTAATTAACATTTGTATTTTAGTGGAAATATGCACAAACAGGAACAAGATACACCTAATAATGCTCCAGTCATCTAGCAAAGTTCCCAAACAACTGTCAGATCAGAGTTGGGCAGTATCGAAAATACATGTATTTGAAATACATTTGAAATACATTTATTATTGTATTTGAAATACAATATTTGAAATACATTTCAATACATACAATATTTGAAATACATTTGAAATTATTTCGTATTTTAAACTGAAAAATATAAAGCATTTTGGTAATGTATCGAAAATACATTTTCAGAGTATTTTGTATTTCAAAATAACATTCAAAATAAATTTCTTCAGATTTCAAACTCTTGTGTTCAAACCGTAGATAAATGATTCCCATAAGGAAAAAAAGGCTAATTAGTCATTGAATTTGCTTCTAAGACTTAATCTAAACATCTTTTTTTAACCAGCTGCCGATAAAGTGACCTATGAAAATAAAGTTTCCGTTATAAACTTAATATATGTTTATATTGGAATTACATAATGTTCTTTGGTAGATGGCTCCTTTCTACCTACTATATGAATAAAGAAAAGAGGCAAGAAGAGAGCTTAAACTTGCATTCTTTGTAGAAACAGAAGCATAGGCAATCCAAGTTCTGCTGTGTGTGCATTCATTGTATATATTTTTATATAAATTGAGGAGATGCAATGTAGTTAGTTATTGCACAAGCACGAGAAAAGATGGAAGATATTGCTGCTCATAATGTAAATGTATTTAGGGAATTAATGGAATATGACGTGCATGGTATGCAGTATTAAATTAAATATGTTTTAAAGTGATACCCATTGATAATGGCAAAATATGGGGGAATGCCAATTATACAAATTAAAATGCGCGGTTATAAGTTAGACTTTTGAAACCACAACGAATTTTAAAACGCATTTAAAGGTAAGATTTTAGTTTTATGCAGTAGTACTTCGATTTCACAAGTATTTATGCTAGTCCCTTGGCATTTGTTTAATCGCGGTTGTGATATATTATGCAATAAATTTTATTGGTAGCAAAAAATATGCCATATTATCATTTTTAGGTGAAATGTTTCCTTGAAACATCTGTTTCTCAGGATCTGCTACAGATAGAGCTCAGATGATGACTGATTTGAAGTTAGCATCACATTTCAAAGGGGTTGGAGGTTCTGTAAGGATTTCCACTTTCGGTTCTTTTTCATTTCCGGTTCAATTATTGACATTTTACTTGAAAAGTCTACATCGCAAAATTGGCTATAGATAGAGCTTAGATGAAATCTGATAATATGAATTCCGCATCAAATTCTAGAGGAGGTAAGATGGTTCAAAGAATTTTTACTTCCGGGTTTTTTTACTTTCCTTATATACATAATGTATAAGGAAAGTATTTGTGACGGGGGTCGAAAAATTCGAATTCGAGTTTTTGACGGGAGAGCACGTTTCAAGTATCCATGATCACGAATCAAACATTTTTGAAGTGATGTCTGTATGTGTGAAAGTGTGTGTGTGTGTCAGTGAGTGTGTGGAGACGATAACTGACGAACGAATGGACCGATTCGAACGAAATTTGGTATAAAAATCACAATCCGTAAACACTGGAAGCCTATTGTTTTTATACGCCATCGAATGTTCAGAACTCTTCTAAATTTTCGAGTGAAATTTTGAAAAAATCGTCAAAGAATTAAAACCGCTAATAAAGTTACGCAAATAGACATTTCTTATGTAATTTTTCATAAGAAAACGATTGACATAAATTTTAGAACGCTAACATGAACCGTTCTTGAGATATTGCACATTTTTCAAAAAAAAATATTAAAAAGCCATGTAAAATAAAAAAAAATATTTCCTATTGAGAAACACGTTTACTTTTCATATGTAATACTATGTGATAAATTTGGTGACATCATTCTCGTGGATCTAGCTCGTTCCATTCATGAAAAAAGATACTTTGGGTAATACTTTTGTATTTGAACGCCAATAGTCATTTATCTGCTGTAAGAGTAACTCATTTCTTCGTCCATAACGCTTGGCGAGATTTTGGCAACGAATGTGGTGGAATGTCGCCAACTTGGCAACTTTTTTAAATGTTGCTAAATTAACGAAAAACTCGCCAAATGGATGAAAATGACGCTAAATCAATGACGACTCATTGATGATGACGACATGGAAAATGACGACTCATTGACGAAAATTCAATATCTTGGAAAGAATATAAATAACTACTATAAAAATAATCTATTTTTTTTTCACTGTAAAAGTAGTAAATTCATTGCATTATATAAGGAAAGTCATGTACTGCCCACATCAGATTTTTTTTTTCATATCTGGTTCAGAAATTTTCCTTAAAACATATATTTTTCAGAATTATCTATAGATAAAGATAATGACTATTATGGAATTCAGCATTAAATTCTGGAACGGGGCCGAGGTTCACTGTGTATTTGCACCTCCAGTTCTTTTTTACGTCCAGCTTAACACAACTTTCTTGAAATTTTATTTCTTAAGATTGATATAGATAGAGCTCATATCATGACTGATATGAATTTAGCATAAAATTCGGGAGATGGTTGGGGGTTCACTAAATATTTTCCCCTTCTGTTCTTTTTTTCTTCTTTAGGCTCAAAAATTTTCCTCGAAGAATTTATTTCTAAGGCTATCTACAAAGCTTATATGATGACAGATATGGAACAGCGTCAAATTCTAGAGGGGTTTTTGGGATTCACTAAGGATTTCCTTTTGCGGTTTCAGAGATTAGACTTCCTTTTTTTCTGAAAATTCATATTACAGTACGAAATATGTATGTAAAAGTGAATTCAAATGATTAATATTTCTGTCAAAAATGAAGTGTACAAACCATATTTACCTCAATATGATGGTTTCTTCATATATTTCTTGCTTTTACGTTCCTTAGATACATAGTATAATGTATAAGGAAAGTATTGTGACGGGGTCGAAAATTCGAATTCGAGTTTTCGACGGGAGAGCACGTTTCAAGCATCCCTGATCACAAATCGAGCATTTTTGAGGTGATGTGTGTGTGTCAGTGAGTCTGTGGAGACGATATCTCACGAACGAATGGAGCGATTCGATTGAAATTTGGTACAAAAATTACAATCTGTGAATACTGGAAGCCTATTTTATTAAACGCAGTCGAATGTTCAGAACAGCACAAAATTTTCGAGTGAAATTTTAAAAAATTCATCAAAAACTCAAAACCTTTACTAAAATTACGCAAAAAGTCATTTCTTATGTAATTTTTTATTAGAAAACGATTGACATAAACTTTAGAACTCTAGCACGAATTGTTTTCTAGATATTACACATTTTTCAAATAAATTTATCAAAAATTCACATAAAAATATTAACTATTGTGAAATATATTCATTTTTCATATGTAATATCATGCGATAAATTGGATGACATCCTTCTCGTGGATCTAGCTCGTTCCATTCACGAGAAAAGATACTTTGGGTAATGCTTTTGTATTTAGATGTAGTCATTTATCTGGTCCAAGAATAACTTATTTCTCCGGCCATAACGCTTGGCGAGATTTTGGCGACGAATTTGGTGGAATGTCGCTAACTTGGCGACTTTCTTAACTATTACCAAATTGACGAAAATATTACCCAATTGATAAAAACTACGAAATTGATGAAACCAACGCTAAATCAATGAAATGACGACTCATTGATGAAAGTGCAATAGCTTGGAAAGAACATAAGAGTGGACTATAAGAATAACCCATTTCTCTCTCTCTGTCCTTTCATAACACTTGGCGAGAAATTCAGCGGGACATCGTCAACTTTGCGACTATTTTAAATGTTGTCAAAGGGACAAAATTGTCACCAAATTGATAAAAATGACGCCAAATGGGAAGTAATGTTTCGCAAATTCTGATTTCATTCATATGACGGGTATGCTAGTATATAAGAAATGCTCTTCTCTCCGTTTCACTGTAACACTTGGTGATGCATTTTGGCGAACTTAGTGAGTAATCTAGAAAAGTATCGCCAACTTGGCAATATTCCGTCCCAGATTGACGAAAATGTCGTCAAAATTGTAAAAATGACGCCTAATTGACGAATTAATTATTAAAATATTTTAATATATGGACTATACAGCTTACTGAGGATGCTATCCATATTGATAATTGTTTATTTAGAGTTGTGCGAAATAAGTTAATTAGGTACTTTGAAATAGTTTTACAGATTGTCATCCGGAGAATCGTCCAATGTACAATTCAACGTTAAAACAACAGTACCGTGGATTTTATACATTATTTTTTGACTGTAAAAGGAGTCAATTTATTGCATTATATTCTGAAAGTCATGTGCTGCCCACATCAGATTCTTTTCACTTTATTAGTTTGGAGATTTAAAATTTCAAAAAGTTTAGTTTTTTTGTCATACTTTTGCGATACATTCTAGTCCTTTTAAAATGCTAATGTTAATATTTAACAAATACAAGGTTTGTTTATTTCTAACAAAATGTATGCATATATACTGCTTTTCACAGAAAATCCGGTCCAATACACAGCACTGTTTAATTTTTACTTTCCTTATATACATATAATGCATAAGGAAAGTACTGTGACGGGGTCGAAAATTCGAATTCGAGTTTTCGACGAGAGAGCACGTTTCAAGCATCCCTGAACACGAATTAAACGTTTTTGACATGATGTCTGTGTGTGTGTGTGAAAGTATGTGTGTGTGTGTGTGTGCGTGTCAGTGTTTCAGTGAGTTTGTGGAGACGATAACTCACGAAAGAATGGACCGATTGGAACAAAATTTGGTACAAAAATTGCAATTCATGAATACTAGAAGCCAATTATTTTTATACGCAATCGCACGTTCAGAACCCCCCTAAATTTTCGAATGAAATTTTGAAAAAATCTTCAAAAAATAAAAACCTTTACTAAAGTTACGTAAATAGTCATTTCTTATGTAAGTTTTCATTAGAAAGCGATTAAAATAAATTTTAGAACGCTAGCATGAACCATTCTCGAGATATTGGAAGGCCCAGACCACACGACCAACCCCAAGGCTTACGGTAGGTTCTCGAGATATCGTACATTTAAAAAAAATATCAAAAAATCATATAAAATTAAAAAATATATATATTATGTATTGTTGAAATATGTTGACTTTTCATGAGTAATGTCATGCGATAAATTGGGTGACATCCTTCTCGTGGATCTAGCTAGTTCCATTCATGAGAAAATATACTTTAGGTAATACTTTTGTATTTGGACATCCATAGTCAGTTATCTGCTACAAGAATAACTTATTTCTCCGTCCATAACGCTTGGCGATTAATTTGGTGGAATGTCGCCAACTTGGCGACTTTTTAAAATGTTGCCAAATTCACAAAAATGTTGCCAAATTGATAAAAATAATGCTAAATCAATGAAAATGACGACTAGATGATGAAATAATTATTAAAGTATTTTAATATATGGACTCGCTTACTGAAGATGCTATCAATATCGATGATTGTTTAGAGTTGCGCGAAGTAGAAGTTAATTGAGTATTTAGAAATAGTTTTACATGTTGTCATCCTACAGTTACCTTACACCTTTCTGGTAGGTCGGAAGGTCTGGGTTTCAAAACCAACAATATGTTGTCCTCCTGAAAATCGCCCAATGTACAATTCAACGATAAAAACACAGCACCGTGGATCTTATACATTATTTTTTTTTACTGTAAAAGGAGTGAATTCATTGCATTATATAAGGAAAGTCATGTGCTGCCCACATCAGATTTTTTAAAATGTATTTTGTATTTTAAATGTATTTTGCATTTGGGATTTTTTTAATTTGAAAAGTATTTTGCATTTTATGCTCTAAAACCTATGTATTTTGTATCGAAAATATATTTTCAATGTATTTTGCCCAACTCTGCGTCAGATGCAATTAATCAGCAAATGAATGCTCAACTAATTTACAGCAGACCGAGATGTCTCAAAATATTGACATATTCACAAGTCACATTTACTTGCCTCACACCAACAGTCGTTAAATGAACGATGACCAGCTCATTCCTCACCGCTGTGAAAAGTTCTCGAAAAATTTACATAACTCGGGAAATTCTTAACCAAACAACAAAATTCGAAAAGTTTCCAAAATACTCCAATTTGGCGATGTTTGCCAAATTTTTCGGTAATATATCTAAATTTGTCGGCCAGGTCCAATCTGGTATTTCAGTTATTAACCCTGGGTGCCTGCAAAATTGTCTTTACAGCGGGGATAGGCTATATGCCGCGAAAACATTTTAGGTATTCATAGCTCGTCTATTTTAGGTATTCTACATAAATTGGGAAATTCTTAATCGAACAATATCATTCGAGAAGTTTCCAAAAGTCTCTAAGTTGGCGATATTTGCTAAATTTTCCGCCAATATATCTAAAATTGTCAGCAAGGTCAAGCAACCCGGTGCTTCAATTATTAACAGTGGGTGCCTGTAAAAATGTGTTTTCAGCGGAGATACGCTATATGCCCGGAAGACATTTTAGGTATTCATAACAGTAGATTTCGATATCTGAGTATACCAATTAGGAAACAAAGACGTAATTTAATATGGATAACATTGCTAAATAATGTAACGCCTTTTTGCTCAAATTTGATATTGTTAACGTTATAAAACAAAATACAGAAAGCCCAAATGAGGTGTAGCGTGTGGAATTCCAATTTTTTAATCTCCACTGGTAATATTTATGATTGTTGTGGCCTGTTTTTATCCTGGATCCCGAATTGCTTATGATGAAAAAAATTAAGTTCTTAAGCATTTTCTAAAAAAATTCTTCCTGGTACATGGATTTCCATTGTTAGGAAAAATGGTATTTGAGTTTTATAACCTATGATTGTTATAACCTATAAAACACGGGAATAAATTTCAACTAGATTTATAGCTGAAAGAGTTGCTTACAAGACAGTTGTCAATTCTGGCACTTTTGCACAGAGTCTTTGAAATGCACGTAAACATTGCATAGTAAACAAAACCTTTTTAAAACTTTGAATAATAAAATGCAACAAAGTATTTTCCAAATTTAAATTATCGAAAGTAAACGAATAGTAGGGATTTCCATTATTAATGTGATGTACTATAATTTGTATATGCATTATTCTGCGTTTTGTTAGCGTTTACTTCGTATTTCGTCATAGCTTTCTGACGACCATGTAGTTTCGGATCAGAAGATGGAGAAGCGGGTCAAAACGGCGACCATTTTTAAAGCACACCAGCAGAGGTCGGTATAACCGCAAAATGTGTTAAAAGAAACATCTGTTGCACGAACCCCCACACTATATCCTACGGGCCAACGGCCGTACCGTGCTGAAAACACCGGTTCTCGTTAGATCACCGAAGTCAAGCAGCATCGGGCGCGGTTAGTACTTGGTGGGTGACCACCTCGGAACACCGCGTGCTGTTGGCCATCTCGGGTGCGGTATCCCCGTGGTTTGCGCGCTAGATTTGCACGCTACCACAAAATGCCGCCGTGTTCATGCGGAGTACGATCACGTTAAACATGTGGGTCCGTAAGTCCTTCCGAGAAGTTGGTGGTAGGGGAAGGAGGGTACGGTCCCTGTGGATGCCTCCCCCACTGGGTTCCGGTCTAAATTGGGTGGCACTTCCCGGCCGTCCATACAGTTACCTTACACCTTTCTGGTAGGTCGGACGGTCTGGGTCTCAACAACAACACTATATCCTACAACCGCTTAGTAACTACTATTGCACTGTGACGGTTAGAAATCACTGTATAAGAAATTTACGTTGAAAAAAAAATAAAATTACTACATTATATATTACATCCAACCTTTCACCTAACCTATTTCAAGTATTTAACAAAATACACAAATTTTATTTTAAAAAGTAGAAAATTCTCATAAAATTGTTCTCTTAATGAAGTATTAACTTTAATTATATACCGACTTTAATTAATTCAATCAAAATATTTCTGGAGTAACAAAACCTATTATTATTTAAAGAATATAACTAATTATTTCATTCTGCCTCCGCAAATGATTCGACAAATAATAGCGTACTTTTTACTACTATTTAAATTGAAATATTCAAAATAGCATTCAGATTTTTTAGCAAATGACATTAATTGAAATTAAAACCAAAGCAAATGAGAGGCATTGGAATATTTTCTTAGTTATTTACTAGGCAGCTGTTGATCAAAGCCATTTATTTCTATCATTGAAGCGAGTTCATTTCCTATTCATTAAAATGCTCATTAAAATCTTAAAAATAACTGCTCACAAATGGTTTGATTGTCCTCTTATTTATACAGGAAGGAATAAGTAAAATTAAGAAAAATATGTATGGAAGCTGTTGTTCATTACGGAAAAGGTTTTGATATAGAAAAGTATAGGAAAAGAAATTATGAGTAAAGCATTGACATAGATTAAATATTTTTAATTAAAAAGTACAAAATATTTAATTAATTTATAATTTCAAAATGCTACCAATTTTCAAATTCTTATATAGTACTAAAAAAGAAAAAAGAAAAGAAAAATAGTCTTGACTCACATCATAGAAGTTTATGAATCACATCATAGTCGTTATAGAAGTTAAATGCATAAGTTAATGATGTTAGTAAAAGCGTAGAAAAATGACATAAAAATTTGAGGTGTCTGAAAGAGTAATCATAATTGCGATTACTCTTTAAGTTTCTCCGCGCTAGTATAAACAATAGTTTTTACGGGAAAATAAAATTTTGTACTGAATTTTTTTGTTCACAAAAATACAATTCGATGATATGTTTAACTATATAATTTATAAAGACATGCCAACTGTGTGTCTGGGTAGCGAAATTCTTAGATAAATTTTCAAAATAAAATTTTGGAAAAATATTTTAGGGCTATATAAAATGAAAATATTTCCGAGGTGTCACGGGCAGAAAATGATTTTATTGAGGACCACATTTGTCACGTCCTTGGATAAACAATAGTCTTTACGGAAAAACGACAAAATTCTTCACTAAACAGGATTTGGTCACAAAAGTTTGTTTAACTATTTATATAGACAAACAACTGCATGTCTGTAAAGCGAAATTTTTAGTGAATTTTCAAAATACAATTTTCGGAAAAATATTCTTGAGCTGCATAAAATGCAAATATTTCTGAGGTGTCGCGGGTTTGATTTTATTGAGGGTCACATTTTGCTCGCTCTTGGATATACAATAGTATTTACGGGAAAATGAAGTTCACAACATTGTTCACGAAACAGAATACGATGATAACAGCCTGTCTGCATATAATTTATACAGATATGACAACTGTGTCTAGTTAGTGAAATTTTCAAAATAAAATTTTGAAAAAGTATTCTAGGACTACATAAAATGCAAATATTTCCCAGGTATCCTTCAACGAAATGATTTTATTGAGGACCACATTTGGCCCGCCCTTGAATTACAATAACCTTTGCGGAAAAATGAAGTTCACAAAATTATTCACAAATCAGACTTCGATGACGACAGACTGTTTAACTGCGTATAATTTTTACAGACGTATCTGAGTAGCAACATTTCAAACTAAAAATTTTTAAAATTTCAAACGAAAATTTCAAACTAAAAATTTCGGAAAAATATTCTAAGGCTATATAAAATGCAAATATTTTAGAGATGTCGTCGGCCGAATATGATTATACGGAGGGTCGCAATTAGCCCGCTCTCGAACAAACCGTAGTCTTTACAGGAAAATGTAAATTTGCACTTAATTGTCCACAAAAGCAGAATTCGATGAAAATAGTTTGTTTAACCAGCGTATAATATATAGACTATATATGACATTTATATATTATTTATAATTTATGTGTCTGAGTAGTAAAATTATTAGAGCAAATTTTAAAATGACAAACTCACAAATTAAAATTCATGGAGATGAAATTTTTATCATTTGTATCTACTTAGAATATTTTACGTACAATATTATTGGAATTTACGAGAAATTGGTGACATTTAAATATAATATAAGAAAATAATATAAATCTAAAAATTCATAAACGTGATAAAATGCTACTGTAGCAAGATACTATGAACAAAACTGCAATTGCAGGCATTTTTCTTTATAGTAAAATCTGATTCATTGCAAGTGGATCAAAATAATATATGACAACAACGATTGGGGTTTCTTATTCTAGATATTTTGCAGTATGTACATTTCTTTTCCTTAATTTACAAATCCTGAGTTTCACCATGAGGCCTTCTTTACATTAAAATTTTCATATAAAGATTTCTTTAATACTGAATTGCTGACTTAAAACTTTTGGACATTTCAATACGATTTATAAAGTATGTGCAGTTCAAGCACCGTAATGTTGAACATTTTTACAATAATAATAATTCTCTGTAAATGTTTCACATCTGCTATTTCTAAAAAATCTTCTAAAATGATTATATATAAAACATATCTTTCATTAATTAAATTAAATAGATATAAAAATATCAAATTTTTATGTATTAAATTGTTAAGTATAATAAATAAATAATAAATAAACTTTATTTTTTCATACAATAGGTACAATTTAATTTTATAAACGACAGTGGGGCAAGGAACTGCGAAAAAAAGCGTTCGCTACGCTTTTGAGGCTACGCTAAATCTCAATTTGAGGCTACGCTAAACTGACGCTAAATCAATGATATGAAGACTAATTGATCTTGGAAAGAACATAAGAGCAGATTATAAGAGTAACCCATTTTTCCGTCCGTCCGTAACGCCTAGAGAGAAATTTAGCGCGACGTCGCCAACTTGGCGATTATTTTGAATGTCGGCAAAGTAACAAAAATGTCGCCAAATTGATAAAAATGACGCCAAATGGGAAGAAATTTTTTGTAAATTCTGATTTCCGTCAAATGACTGGCATACCTTCTAATGCACTCACTTCCAAAAGTTAAGCACGAAATGGAAATTTTCATTTTTCGAAAGCGTATTTGAATTTGAGTAGATGGAAAATCGCTGCGAATGTAGATGGTAGTATGCAAATATCATATGTTACAGCCAGTCATGATTGACTGCCAGGATATATGTTCATTAGGCAGTCGTTGAAGACTCTAGCATTCTGAAGGGTTTGAGGAGGTGTATTTAAATGCTGATACGAAGTGTTTATAACTTTTGTAGGATTATTTTTGATGATATTCCTGTTTCTATGGCTGAAAGAAGACGAATGACAGATAGTGAGCGCTGTCGTGCTGTCGGACGCATTGAAGCAAGACAGTCAGACACAGATGCCGCTATTTTCTTTGCCGTTGATCATTTGGCAAGTTCTCGATTATGGAAACAATTCCAAATAAGTCAAATAGTTGTCCGGAGATCTGTGCCCGGCCGTCCATATTGCTATAGTAGCCAAGCGGAATCGACGAGCGACCTCGACAACTGTTACATCCATGGTTGCAGCGGCACTTGGTAAGACAATATCTGCCAGTAGTGTGCGCTGAAGACTCCAAGTGAAGGGACTGTAAGCCCGAGTACCACGTTTTTGTGTTCCACTTACCGACCAAGTCAGAGGGGCAAGATTAAAGTGGTATCATCAACATGTCAATTGGACTGTCTGAGATTGGTGTAACGTCATGTTCACGGACGAGTCCAGATCTGCCCTGGAATCAGATGATAAGCTTGTGAGGGTCTGGAGAGAACAAGGCACACGCAATCGGGCCAAGAACATCATCGAACATCACGCATCCAGAGGTAGCAGCGTCATGGTGTGGGCTGGAATTTCAATGGGATATCGCACAGAGCTGCACATCTTTAAAAGCGGTTCTGTGACGGCTGCACGGTATCGAGATAAAGTCCTAGACTCCATTGCGAGACTCTACGCTGCAGCAGTTGGTTCTAATTTCCTCCTTATGGACCATAATGTCAGTCTCCATCGAGTTAACATCGTTGACGAATACCTGGAAAGTGAGGGCATTTCTCGTATGGAATGACCGGCGTATTCCTCCGACCTTTATTCCATTGAAAACCCTTGGGATGCCATATCGGGCGTGCTGTATCTGCACGTTTACCTCCTCTAGCCAGTCTCAGAGACTTGGAAACTGCCCTATTGGAGGAATGGCCATTGATCGCATCTGCGATGGTTGATCACCTCATTGAAAGAGAAAATCGTTGTAAAGTTTGTGTAAAGGTCCGGGGTGGTCACATACCATATTAATGTAAGTTTTGTTTGGTTTGTTTGCCTTTAAACATAATTTTGTTAATGATCCAAATGTGACGTCATCATATAACTTATGGAAAGTAAATATTTTTTTTATCTTTGTACATAATTCTTGTTTTCTTTAATGCATAAACACATTTGCTACCTTTATGTACAATTTTGAGTTAATCACAGCTTTACTTTTCCATTTTTATTGATTTTACCGTCCGTGCTTAACTTTTGGAAGCCAGTGTATATAAGAAATGCTTTTCTCTCTGTTTGTCTGTAACACTTAGTGACGCATTTTGGTGAACTTGGAGAATAAGCTAGCAAAGTATCGCCAATTTGGCGATATTTCGCCCCAGATTGACAAAAATATCGTCAAAATTGTAAACATGACGATAAATGAATGTAAATGACACCTAAACGATGAATTAATTATTAAAATATTTTAATATATGGACTATATCGCTTATTGAAGATGCTTTCAATATTGATAATTGTTTATTTAGAGTTGAGTGAAATATAAGTTAATTGGGTACTTTGAAATAGTTTTACATGTTGTAATCCGGAAAATCGCCAAATGTACAATTCAAAGTTTAAAACACAGTACCGTGGATTTTATACATTATTTTTTGACTGTAAAAGGAGTAAATTCATTGCATTATATAAGGAAAGTCACGTGTTGACCACATCAGATATTTTAATATAGAGAGAAAAAGAAGTTGATGGAGCTGTTTGACAAATTTCGCGTTCCTCGAGTTTACCTAAAAAAAAAACGTACCTCAAAACTATATCATACAAGAATATAAAATTTGATATATTTTTAGAGAAGTATTAGAGGAACACGATGAAATAAACTTTTTTACGATTTAAACTTTAGTTTCAGAAATATTTAATGTGAAAATCAAAGACAGAATATTTGAGCTGCGATTTAACGTCCTGGACAGACTAACAATAGCAAGATCACGAATTTTTGCAAGAATGTACCTACATAGTTGGCATTTTTAATGGAGGAGCATTTTTTACAAATGTCAATGTAGCTTATGAGTTATTTTACATTTTCTGTACTTTTGAAGTGAAAGTTTTCTTCTGTATGTGCGCTTCCCCCCGAGTTTCTTTGTCTCACACCGAAAAACTATAACATAACAAATGTATGAAATTTGGTGCATTTGTATAGGATGGTGCATTTGTATTGTAAAGGAATGAGCTGAAATAAAGCGTTTTTTTTATTTAAACCCCAGTTTGGCTTGAAACATCTTGAAAATTGAGTCAGGGAGTATAGGATGTGAAGCTTCCGTTCGCATTTGAAACGTTTTGTTGTGGAACACCCTTCAAATGAACATATTTAAAAAATATTCTTAATCAGGGTTTAATCAAACAACTGACCCTTGAAAATTTTTTCTGTTCGGAAATTGTCTAAAACGGCGTGGCAGACAGATAGTTAATACGGACGGACGGACATTTGGGAATTTGCATCCTATATGCAAATTAACACTTGTAGAATAATTGTAGAGACTGATTAATTACTTGCACAGATGCTATTAATGCATATATGTACAAAAAATACATTCGCTTGCTCAGATCACTGAAAATGACCACTATGCGTCGTCAACAAATACTTCGGGGGAAAATTTCGGATTTTACTCACTGGCCAAGTGCTTTGAGTCCTTTGTTGGATGTTCCTTTTTATCTTTGATATTTTGCCGTTCATTCATAGAATCCTACTACTCGTTCCTTCCTCCATGGTATTTACCTCATTTTTTTTACTCACGCCGTTTGTAACCCTCTTTCCCTGCTACAGTCACGTTTGCTGTACTAACATCAATTACCGATCTTGCTCTGACAAGTAGAGGTTGCGCTCCTTGTTTGTCATGACAAAGAAGGTTGCCTCTTGTTTTCTGAACCGGTCGAAACTATTAATTTTGTGTTGTATGTTGTTGTGTAAGATGTTTTTATCTTATTGCATTAAAGGTAGTTTGAGCAGTACGCATTCTTTAACTGTTGTGATGTTGAGAGTAGAACATTCACAACTTTCTATCATTTAAATGTTAATCAATTCTTTGGTTTTATATTTAAATTTAAAACGCGCACACTCAAAGACACAAAAGCACGCACAAAGGAAAACAGCGCTGCAGTTTTCCCTTTCACTTTTATCTAATTTTGGCAACGTGAAGTTTAACAAATCATCCTTCTGAAATCTCAAGTGAGTAAACAATTTAATTGAGAACAGCCGTTTTGCACAGCATCGGTAATTCTAGAAAAGCAACTGCGAGAAATGCAGAGGGAAAAAAGACAAAATAAAAATTAGAACTCACTTGTTGCTTCCACGTTAGAAATCGCTTTAAATTAGCTGATTAATTTATATTTCCGAGAAATAATAATTAGTGTTTAATAAAGAATGAATTCGCACATTTGTGAGAGATGACTCTCTTTCTCTGGGGCCTCCCTCGAAACAGGCTCTCATCTTTCTAGGAACTTTTTCAGATATCAAATATGTAGAACCTAACCGAGTTTTGTTAATTTCGCATAGATTTCTACCTTGGAGAGTAAAGGCGTTTGAAGTTCCTCTGCGCTTGATTTGAAGCGTAAAAATTTAATTAATTTGCTTGGAGTGCGCACAGAGAAGACGCGTTCTATTACCATGGGGTTGTTAAGCGACATATTTCACCTAAAAGCGGCGGATCGAATTAATTTATTTGCTCTAAATTTTTGCTGAAAATGGATTGCAGGATTTGGATAAAAGTGCTATTTGGATTTATCTATCTGTGCTCGGGATTTCAAAACTGTACGAAATATGTTTTGAATCGCACAGAATCATAAGATGGAATTTATGAAGCAGCATTCATATGGTGTGCATATTTTATTTTTGAAGGAACTATTAAGCATTTTTATTCTCTTCAGCATACTTATTTTGTACATTTATACAAATTCTTGGAAAAAATGAAAGTGAAACCTTCAGAACCAGAAGTAGAAATCATTAGTGAAACCGCTTACCCCCCTCTGGAATTCGTGCTGAATCAACAAGTCATCATCTATGCTCTATCTATAGCCAATCCTGAGAAAATAATATTTCAAAGAAATTTTCTGGACCGGAATTGAAAAAAATCCGAGGAGGAAATATTTAGCAAACATCCCTATCTCCTCTAAAATTTAATTCTGAAGTCACATAAGTCATCATCTAAGCTCTATCTATAGCCAATCTCGAAAAATAGATGTTTCAAGAAATTTAAACTGGAGGAGGAAAATCAACAGGAAGTAGAAACCCTTAGTAAACCACTTCCCTTAGTACCCTTTGTACCTCCTCCAAAATATAATGCTAAATTCATATCAGTTATCATCTATACTCTATCTATAGCCCATCTTGAGAATTGGAGGTTTTAAATAAAATAACATCTTTTAAACGGGAAGTGGACAAAGAACCGGAAGTGGAAATCCTCAGTGAACCCTCCCTTCGATGCTGAATCTATTTCAGTTATTATCTAATATCTATTTATAGTAGATTCTGAGAGATATAGGTTTTAAGGAAGACATTTTAGTACAAGCAATGGTCCAAATTTTTGCCACTAATAAAATGACAGCATAGAAAACCATTTAAATCAGCCACGGAATACGTAAAAGCGACTAATTTTCCCAGCATGTTGAAACTATTTAGCATCAAAATATACAGATAGACATATTTTCTAATTTGTGAAGGAAAAACTGGCCTCCATAGCTTAGTTGGTAAGGCAACCATTTTAAGATAGAATGATACTGGCTATAAAACCTGATGGAGGAAATAATTCATGAAATTATACCTATAGAGGGGTTCGAACCTCCGACATGATTCTCCAAACCATGTCTGTATTAACTGCGCAACTCGAGTTCTAGATGAAATCTCATAGGTTGTTCCAGTGGCGAACATTCAGGGGAGACAAGGTAGACAGCTTGCAAAGTCCACTTCGACGATAAGAGCTTGCAATTTCATCTCAACAGCTCAACGGTAGAGAGTCAGCTGACCTGTTCGGAGATCCAGGGTTCGATTCCCGGTTGGAGCAGCAAGATTCTACAATGGCGCCCGAACTAATTAACCCTGTTGGTTAGTGCAAAGATGTCGGAATTATGAAAGTGATCTTAGTACTACTAACACGGATTCAGTGGACTCTGGGGTATTGAGCACCGATTTCAAAATTGAGAGGATAACGACCACGCAGGATACTAACCTGAGTAAAAATAGTAGTATCAGGAGGCTAACTTGAGGTAACAATAGCAGGAGGTGATCAGCCAGATCGTCAGTTGCCCTCCAATCTGACATTAGAGGATGGAGAATGCAGAATCCACTTCGACGATAAGAGTTTGTAATTTCGTCCCGATAGCTCAACGGTAGAGCATCGGCTAGCCAGTTCGGAGATCCACAGTTCGATTCCCGGTTGGGGCACAAGGTTCTTTATAAGTTTTTACTAAACAATTTACGACCAAGTCACTTTTATTTTAATTCTATATTATTTGAAATAAATGTTTTATTTGTAAATAAACGAAGGGAGCTGCATACATATTTTTGCTCCCACTGACGTCAGGCCGTTAAATGCTGGTAGATTTTTTAGGAGAGACACATTTCGAAATGTCTACTTTGTCAGGTGATATTGGATTGGGAATGGAACTAGGAGAGAATGGGGGTGCAATTCTAACATTTAATTGTCGTATAGGCCCGGGTAGACGTGTTTAAGCTGCGGGATTTCTTGGAGAGGTGAAGATCTTTTTCTCCCTTCTCGACGAGATTTTTTTTTTGCCTGAATTGTTTCGTTTCCGCAAACATAGTGTTTTTTGAAACTAAAATAACTTTGTTAAAGAAACATGCAACACGAAATTAATGTATGTTGTGTGTTGCTTTTAATGTATGTTACGTTATTTTATTTTATTACATAAGCAGCAGTTTGAGCTATAAGTATATAGTGTTTATTGTATGATTACTGGAAAGTAATAGAAAATTGGACTTGGAGAATCGCTAAATTATAAAGATTTTGACATTTTATGGTACATTTGGAATTTTTCTATATCTTACATAATGAAAGAAGATGTTTTTTTTCCTGTCTGTGTGTGTCGTCTGTAGCGGAAAATCTTAGCATCGGATAGCCGCGACATTCGGTAAAGAGCTAGTTGATTCCGCGGTACTACAAGACATTGTCGATTTTTTTAAAAAATCGAATTAGTTTTTTAGTTATTTTATGCTGATTCCCGATTTTGAGTGATTTTTACATGCATTGGTTTCTTAGAGATTGCAAATGTTATCATACAATTTCCATTTTGGCATAAACGGAAATATCAAAGAGCGTTCCTTCAAACGATCTTTGAATCGAATCCGTAGGTCAATTCCTTCGATATTTATTTATTTGTTTTTAAATACATAGGAATATGCATGGTTTAGGTAATCTGATTCTTATTTCTCGTATCCGAAAATGGGAGATAGCATAATTCTATAATTTGGTAAAAATATGGGTGTTTTTTTAATTACTCTATTTTCTAATTTTTTCTCAATGCTCAAACAAAAGCATAAAATTGAGATTTTCGATTCCGCTCGCAAAGGGCTTCTTCTTTTGGCGTGAGGTTGACATCACACATTGGGAGATGCCATGGGGAACTGTGGACGTTTGTGCGCATGCGTGTCAAATTGTTGCGCGTGACTACACATACCTTGAAACTAAATCGACTTTGGATTGAAACGAAAGGTGGGAATGATTTTGGATTAAATTAGACGATTTGAAAATTGAGTGGTGTTATCTATATCTGTTATTTAGGCAGGGGTAGTGATTTAGGACTTGTGCAACGCTGGGTAATTCATTCTAATTAATCACAACTTTTAACAAGTGAAAAATAAAATTTAATGAGTGATATATTTATTTTCTTTCTTTTTTTCATTGATTTTTATATACTAAAAATAAACCTTCCCGTGTGCTGTGTTTTCCGGCATACAACGTTTCTGATTCAGTTCCACAGAGAAACGCAAAACCTGGGTTCCTCTATTATAACAAAATTGCAAAATGTCATTAATTTATTTTCATTATATTTAATTTTGTATATCGTATCCCTGTTGAAATATACAGCATGAAACATTTTATTTGTTATTTTGGGTGCTTGGATTTATGGCTCCAAAAATATTTTATCACGTGGCATACAGAAGAACTATTTTATAATGCATACCCAAACATTATAAAATATTCTATAATACTGAGATATAATACTTATATAATTAATAATTCAAACTTTAATATACAGATTTAATATTTTCATATTATTATACATAGCTTTCTCATATCTATATAAATAAAATTGAAAATCTGACTGTTTGTATGTGCGTGTGTTTGTCTCATCATCATGGGAGAACGGCTGCACCGAATTTCATGAAATATTGTAGGTAGAAGTGAAATAGCCTTAATTAAAATATAGTCCATGTTTCGAGTTTCTAGGACAAGGGGTTATAAAGATATTAATAAACAAGAAAGATCAATCATACATAAAGCATTGATTATGAAACATTTTCCAACTGAAATGCAATTTTACTTAAACATCTCTGAAATGCGATACATTCTGCGGTAATATTTTTAAAATTATCACAATACTACATTAATTTATTATGTTTGAAAACTTAAAACTTCATCGAAAGAAATGATCTTTATTCAAATAACGTCATTTACGTAAATCGCCTGGCTCTCTATGTAAAAGCTGTAAATATTTCATTCATACACTTTTATTCCATTCCTTTCATTCATCACAAAACTACAATGATTTATTTTACTTAAAAACTTAAAATCATGGAGGTAAACGCAATTTAACTCTA
The DNA here is from genome assembly GCA_951213105.1 of Amaurobius ferox. Lineage (NCBI taxonomy): Eukaryota > Metazoa > Arthropoda > Arachnida > Araneae > Amaurobiidae > Amaurobius > Amaurobius ferox. The sequence goes on from OX578133.1 coordinate 166,048,239, forward strand.
TGCTTAGAACGTCATCGGAAAAGTCTGCTAAAAAGTCGTCTGTTCTCTATGAAAAATCAATGAATGATTCATTCATATCAGCAATATTTCAGACTCAAAGAGCTAAATAATTTTGTGTTAAAGAAATTCAGGAATTCTTATACAACTCATCCTATATCTGTATGTGTTTACAGTCTCCATAAGTGAAAATTAGGCTTCATTGTAGAAATACTCAAATTTGATGATCATTTAAACTCAAATATATTGTAATTGCGTTGTTTCAGAATGTAGATGCAGAGAAATTAAGAAAAAATAAAGCGGTTTTAGGACGCATAAAACACTAAATATAAATTAACAAGAAAGATCAATCTATATAATAACAGGCAATGTCTGTCTGTCTGTCTTACACTATAGGCTCAGCGACCGCGGATCGCAGAGCTACGAAATTTGGCAATCGGAGACCCGGGGGGGGGGGGGGGTGCTGACATTTGAAAACCGATTTTAAAAACTTGAATTATTTTTTTGTTATTTAATGTTTTATGCGATTTCGACCGTTTTTTCCCCTTTCTCTCCACCATCCAGACGTCGTAGAAAGAAAAAATCACACAACCGGAAAGAGCAGACAATTGCGAGTAAAAATATATCAATTTCAAATTTCAGAGACAAATTCTAATATTTTTAAAGGATTTTACAACAAAATGCACTTTCGGCTAAAAAAAACCGAACTTTCGCTTTAAAATCCTCGCGTCGGGAAAAGTACCGACAATTTCGACTAATAATTTACATTTTTAGAAAGTTCGAAGATCAGGATTTCTTACAAGCCTTATCTGATCAAGAAATAGTAAAAAATAGCCGCATGATCCGGATTTTAATGAAATAATGATTTTCAATTTCTCGGCGAAACGGCGAAAGCAGTTCGATTTTTCACCCACATGCGCGCGCAGACGCACGGTGTTGCTGTGGGGACGATTTTTGGCCCAGGGACAATTAAAAACGAATTAGTGTTTTGTGGTATCTGGCTGATATATTTGGGCCATGCTCTTGATACCCATGCGAGCATCCTGATGAGGATATTCGCATGGGTGTTAAATTATATTTGCAAATGTCATCAGTGATTGCTGTTTATACGGTTTTCGACCTAGGAACAATTAAAAACCGAATAAGTGTTTGCTTTTTGTATAGTTTTTGGCCTAGGGACAATTAAAAACCAAATTAGTGTTTGCTTTTTATAAGGTTTTTGGCTCATTATGCTGGATTGAATTGTGGCGATGTATTGTTTACATCGGGTGGGGGTTGGGACCACAATGAAAAAACTTAAACACTGAAGAAATAAAAAAATAAATAAAAAGAAAGTTATGGAGATTGTCGCGGTGCATTTATGCATCAGGTGGTTGTGGGGACAATCTTAAAAAAAAAAAAAAAAAAAACTTTTTTTCGCTGAGCAGCATCATTATTTCTTAAATACTGAATTCATATTCAACATCATCAGTCTCAAAAATACTTTCATGTCATTTGCGATGCAATAACGGATACAAATCCATTTATGTAAAACAAAAAATAGGGGAGCATACCTCTATAAAAAACATAGGAGCAGCTGATCCCCGCTGTGAGTACACATCGAAAATCCCTTTCTACTTTCCTAGTGTTGCAGGTACAGAAATTCTCAGAATCTCACAGTTCACAAATGTTAGAATAAATTCACTTTACAAATCAATTTTCAAATCCCCCCCCCCAGAAGATTATTTTTCATTTTAAAATTTCATTATTAGTTTTAACGCCATTAAACTAAAACAAACACGGGGTTATGGAGCCAGCGAGTTTGCCACAGTCAGAATTTTCAAGGGTAGCAAAGTGGTTGGTCGTCGAAGGCGGATAGTCATGCATAAAGCATTGATTGTGAAACACTTTCAAACTGCAATGCAATTTTATTTAAACATCTCTAAAATGCGATACTTTCAGCAGTAATATTTTTAAAATTATTACAATACTACATTAATTTATTATATTTGAGAACTTAAAACTTCATCGAAAAAAATTAACTTTATTCAAATGACGTCATTGAAATATAAATGGCTTGGTTTAAACATCTCTAAAATTCGATACATTCAGCGGAAATATTTTTAAAATTATTACAATAATACAATAATTTATTATATTTGAAAACTTAAAACTTTATCGAGAAAAAAAGAACTTTATTCAAATAACGTCATTGAAATATAAATCGCCTAGCTCTCTATGTAAAAGTTGTAAATACCTGTATTTCATTCATACACTTTTATTCCTCCCCTTTCATTCATCACAATACTGCAATTATTTATTTTATTTAAAAATTTAAAACCATGGAGGTACAAGTAAGATAAAACTTCATCGAAAAAATCGTCTGCTTCTGTATGCAAAATCAATGAAAGTTTCAATCATATGAGCTATTTTGCAGACTCCAGAGCAAAATAATTTTGCTTTGAAGAAATTCAGCAATTATTATACAACTCATCCTACATCTTTATTTGTTTACATACTCCATAAGAGAAAATTAGGCTTCGTTGTAGAAATAATCAAAGTTTGATGATCATTTAAGCTCAAATATATTGTAATTGGGTTGTTTCGGAATGTAGATGCACAAAATTTAAGCAAAAATAAAGCGCTTTTAGGACAGATACAACACTAAATATAAATTAACAAGAAAGATCAACCATGCATAAAGCATTGATTATGAAATACTTTCCAACTTCAATGCAATTTTATTTAAACATCCCTAAAATACGATACATTCCTCGGTAATATTTTTAAATTTATCACAACACTACATTAATTTATTTTGTTTGAAAACTTTAAACTTCATCGAAAAAAAAATGAACTTCATTTAAATGACGTCTTTGAAATATAAATTGCCTGGATTAAACATCTTTAAAATGCAATACATTTCTGGGTAATATTTTTAAAATTATCATAATACTACAATAATTTATTTATTATATTTCAAAACTTCATCGAAAACAAATGAAATTTATTCAATTGACGTCATCGAAATATAACACGCCTGGCTCTCTCTATAAAAGCAGCATTTCATTCATAAACATTTTTGCATTCATTTCATTCATCACAATACTATAATAATTTATGTTATTTAAAACCTTAAAACCATGGAGGTACAAGTAATTTAACTCTATGCTTAAAACTTCATCCAAAAAATCGTTTGCTTCTCTGCGTAAAATCAATGAATGTTTCATTCATGTCAGCTATATTGCAGACTGCATGAGTTAAATAATTTTGCGTTAAAAAATGAAGCAATTCTTATACAACTCATTCTACATCTTTTGGTATTTACATTCTCCATAAGAGAAAAGTAGGCTTCGTTGTAGAAATAATCAAAGTTGGATGATCATTTAAACTCAATTATATTGTAAATGCGTTGTTTCAATATATAGATGCACAGAATTTAAGCAAAAATAAAGCGGTTTTAGGACGAATGAATGAATATGAATTAAAAAGAACTTTAAAAATCACGATTTTGACACAAGATGGATGCCATATTTTATTTTGAAGTGAGGCACGTGATCTCTTCATATAATGGTCACGTGATCTCTCCATATAAAGGGTGTAATTATTATTTTAATTTTTATTTAAAAACTACCGAATATATTTTGCTGAAATTGTTTTAATACTTTTTATGGGATAATTTGAATATTTCCTAAAACTTCCGAAGCAATTTGTGAATTTTAAATTCGCTTAAAAAATGTTTGAACAATTAGGGCTTATAGGGTTCAATGTATTTAATTTTTTCAACCCGGGTTCAGTCCAAAACCAATTGGGTGATACTATTCATTTATATTCCCATAGGTCCCACAGACCGTCTGAACAACATACTACAATTTCATTTGGATAAAATCATTCTTACGGCACTTATCGCGCTAAAGGACAGACAGACAGACATACAGACAGAATGAACGAAGTCATAAACACTTTTCAACTATGTTGTAAAGTGTTAAAAAGAACTTTAAAATTCACGATTTTGACACAAGATGTATGACATTGATCATTAAACTCAAATATATTGTAATTGCGTTGTTTAAACACATAGATTCACAGAAATTAAGCAAAAATAAAACGGTTTTAGGACGGATACAACACTTAATATAGACAAGAAAGATCCATGATGCATAAAGCATTGATTATGAAACACTTTCCAACTACAATGCAATTTTATTTAATCATCTCTAAGATGCGACACATTCAGCCGTAATATTTTTAAAATTATCACAACACTACAGTAATTTATTATATTTGAAAACTTCATCGAAAGAAATGAACTTTATTCAAATGATGTCATTGAAATATAAATTGCCTGGCTTTCTATGAAAAAGCAGTAAAAATTTCATTCATAAACATTTATTCTATTCCTTTCATTCATCACAATACTATAATAATTTATTTTATTTAAAAACTTAAAAGCATTTAGGTAAAAGTAATTTAACTTAGTGCTTAAAACTTCACCGAAAAAGTCTGCTATAAAATCGTCTATTCACTATGTAAAATCAATTACTGTTTCATTCATGTCAACTATAATGCGGACTCCAGCGCTAAATAATTTTGCGTTAAAGAAATTCAGGAATTCTTATGCTACTTATCTTACAGCTTGATGTGTTTACAATCTCCATAATTGAAAATTAGGCTTCGTTGTAGAAACAATCAAAGTTTGACGATCATTTAAACTCAAATATATTGCAATTGCGTTATTTCAGAACATTGATGCACAGAAATTAAGCAAAATTAAGGCGGTTTCAGGACGGTTACAACACCAAATATAAATTAAATAGAAATAATAGAAAAGATCAGCATCGGCTCAAATTCGAAGATTAAAAAGAATTAAATTCATCTTCAGGTCTGAGTATTTAATTCTAATTAACCCAAACAAATGCCTGTTTCAGATTGGACAACAGTACATTACTATAAATATCCAAACTCAGACACCAAATGATGAAAAAGGAAGATAAGAAACATTAGAAAAATTTGTATTACCATGTGGCAGGAACCCTTCTTCTTTCACCACGTGTATGTGCGAGCAACCTCAACAGCATAATAAATATCTAGAAGCACCGGAATGAACATAACGAAATACAACCTAGGAGGCAGTACGAACGTTCACAGCGACACTCCCAGACCCGTCCAGTGAGTCAGAGCAGGAGACAGGACTATTACTCGTATAATCAATGTAGAATATGAACATAAAGCAAAAATAAAAATTCTTACTAAACAAGAGATTCATAGAAGAAATGGATAAACGAGACTGCCACTATACAGCATTATAAGGGCGCTCAAATCGTAGTTTCAAACTGGCTAAGGTTACAATTTTTTAGCGAAAATAAAATTGAAAACATTAATATTGATGTATCTTATTTTCAGATGTTTTTCATTTTTCAAATTTTTTTAGCTTATTTTTTATTTTTCATTTTTATTTTTTATATAATTAATAAATAATGATTAATTATTATTTTTTTATATCCACTATAATTGGGAAGGTTGTCTTGGATGTTATCGAGTGGAAGTTGATACACTGAGTTGATAATTTTAATAACGAATTTGGGAGGATATGCATTATTAGTCGCTGAACTCAATAATTCCATAAAATCTGATAATTTATAATTTTCATCACAAATTTTATTGATTCTAAGAACATGGTTTATTATATTTCTAAAAACTGAAATATGCTAACAAGAGTCAAAATGTTGAATTTTTGATGTATTAAATTTAAAATCTTGTCTTTTTTTATACAAGTTTATAGCTATATTACAATTTTTTAATTCTAAAATTAAATCTAAAAAGTTTGCAACATTAGAGTCATTATTACTTGCATTTATTTGTAAATTATTAGGATAAAAGTTTAAGAGATACACATAATATGTCATCTAGATATGTAAACATGTGCATATTATGCAAGCTTGGACCAATGTTCTTTTCATAGAAGATTAAATACAAATTAGCTAACAATGATGAGCCCCCCCCCCTTGTGAGATACCAAAGTGTTGCTAAAAAAAAGTTCTACCATGTTGAATTCTCATAGAGAGTGAAATTAAGTAATTTTTTTAAAAAAAAAGTTGAATATTTTAGATTTATATTATATTTTTCAAAATTACTAAAATAGTTCTATACAGATCATCTATATCAATATCATTAAACAAATCTTTAAAATCAAAAGTATAAATACTATGAATATTAGTAAGAGCTTTTAATTTCTTAACTAATTCAAAACTGTTTTTCACAATATGACAATTATTTGAAATCTCATCTGACAAGGATACTTCATTTAATATTTTTAATAATAATTTATCAGCTTTAGTAATGCAAGAATTATGCCCACTAGTGATAGTTCGAAAAGCAACAGAGGATTTATGAAACTTCGGTACTAAAACTAGATAAGGAATGTTTTTACAACTATTATTTAAATGGATTTGCTTATATTTGGCTGAAATTCTATTAGATAAGATTTTAAAGTTAGTATTATGTAAATTATAGATTTGATTATTAAGCAAAAGTGACTGGAGGGTACTTATATAGCAATATTTACAAATGATTGAATAATTACAAAAATGATTGAATAATTACTACCTTATCGACATAAGTAATGACAAAATCATTTTGAATTTCATTAATATCCTTTTTAATTGAATAAGTTTATATGATTTATTAATTTTCTGTTTATATACATAATGATTTAGGTATTGCTCTATTAAGACACTCCATGGTTTGAAGGCTTCTACAGGGATTTGATATTTGTAGCTGATTTTATAGATAAATTTATTTAAGTCAAGATATAAATCTTTACAAATGAATTTATGTTTAAATTTAGTAGGTATACGGTATTTACCTATTACGTACCTAGTAACATCAGTGATCTGAGTGCATCATAATTAATAATATTTAGATTCCCCGTTATAACATGCCCATGGTGTTTATCTACGTAGTCTTTGTATTTATCTAAATGACAGTGGCAGTATGACTCTTTATCCAATTCATAATTTTGATTAATATATATATATATATATATATATATATATATATATATATATATATATATATATATATATATATATATATATATATAATAGTTTGAAAATCCAATGAAAGAATAGAGAGAAGTTGTAACTCAAAAAACCCTAACATTAAAAAATGTCTAACTAATATAACAATAAAAACTGTTATTTTCTCCAAAAAAATGTAATTTTATCAGTTTGTAGTAACGACTTGGAGCGTATCATTATGGTGTTAGTAACATACTCTTTTATTCCATTCTCCTGTGCTTCCAACTTATTATAGTAAAAATTGCTTTGTCTATGTTTCCTGCTGATTCTATTTACCCTATCTTAAGTACGGCTGTCTATCTCCACCTCTTACTTCCTGGGTTGAGCTTCCAGTCCTTTCAACTCTTAGTCTCCCCTCTAGTATCCATTGTCTATTTTGTATCTTTCCTCCCTTACTCCTGGACACTTCTCAACTCCCTCTCACTCAATGTTTTCTGCAGTTAGCTAGAATATGTCTCCTGGTCATTTCTTGACTTTTTATTAATTTTTCAATCTTAATCTTCTGCATTTGCTTGTAAACTGGGCGCACGGTGTTCATAATAATTAACTGATAAACATTGGTTTTAGTTCATTTAGATACGATGCTCAGTCTTGAAAGATGACCTAATCTAAATTAGACCTCCAATTTAGTCCTAGCATTGTTACTTTTTTCGGCATGGTGGCCGCGTCTTAACTGTTTTGGATATCTTATTATTTTGTGTTTTTCTTTCTGTGATTGGTAATAGCTATTAATTCATTTTTTATTATATATATATATATATATATATATATATATATATAATTGAAGATTTTTATGATTACTTGTAATGTATATACCCGAGAAATACCAATGAAAATTGCTTGTAAACTGAAGGTTTTTGCAAATCAGAAGCCTAGTGTAGCACGATGAGCTATGCAAGAAGTTTGGAAATTGAATAAATGGAATCTAGTGAATATAAAAGGAATAAAATGAATATGAAAAGCATTTCTGAAACCATGTACGTTATCAAGGGCCATACATGCTTTATTAATGCTGATTCTACGTTTCTGTTTACACAACTGTAAAATGTATTACAGAAATAATGTAAATTGCCCGACGTAGAAGAAAAGACAAAGTGGATCAAATACTATATATGAATTAAAGAAGAATATGAAGAGATATAATATAACATCCGATCCATATATATACACTCTAAGACAAAAAAATCGACGCACCCTTCAAAATAATCTTCTAACATTCCGCAGTTATCTTATATTGGAGAGTTAAGTTTATTGAAATACGTTAAGTAGTTTGTCGATATATTTATAAATATATTTAGAAAACTAGTAGTATACCCGATCTTCGTACGAAATATATAATATAAAAATTTAAAATTCATAATTATGTGTAAATTCCCGTAGTATTCTAAATAACTTTGTTAATCATATTATTCTATTCAAATATTTAATTTAATTCTCCTAAAATGAAGCACAAGGAAATCCAGTTTTCGCCATATAAAATTATCTTCACGGACAGATCTGATAAATAAAACATTCTGGCCCCATTTATAAACAAATTTATAAAAAATATGAAATTAGATCAATATATGCTGAAATGAAAGCACTAAAATGGTATTAAAAAATACTACTTTTATTCTGTTTCAAGAATCGGCTAAACACAATGTATAAGTTTATATATATAAGTTTGAAAAGTTTTTGCAAAATAATACAAATGACATAAGAAATTGAAAATACCAACAATTTTTCCTTACTCTTTAAACCCAAAGGCCTTAATTGATATAATCTAGCCAAAAATGAAATTCCGATAAAATTTATATTTATATGCATTTTTTTATTATTTAAATCGGAAAGTAATTAATAAAATCGTCTGTTGTATAAATACATTGCATTTAATTCCGTTGCTAAGCGACATGATATATTTTTCTTCAAATAAATTGATGATAAAAATATAGTCTGCGTAACGGTTTCTCTATAGGTGGTTCGTTTTCTATTAACATCTCGATAACCCCTGGTCCTAGAAACGTAAAACCACAAATTTTAAGTGGGACTATTTCATGGGGATAGGAGGTTTACCAAAACGTTCTTCGTGCGGTATTTTTCCAATACCGGTTCAAAACTTTTCATTTTCCTTGAAACATCTATTTCTTAGAACTGGCTGTAGCTAGAGATTACATGATAATTGATATTAATTCAGAATCAAGTTTCTGAGGATGTAGGTGGATTTACTGAGGAATTTAACTTTCGGTTCTTTTCTACTTCGGGCTAAAATATTTTCCTCGAAACAACTATTTTTCAGAATTGGTTGTGGATGTCGTTTAGACGATGATCGATATGGATTCAGCAATGAATTCTAGGGGGCGTAGGGTTCTCACTAAGGATTTCCACTAGCTGTTGAGATGTCAATTCCGATTAAAAAATGTACATTTTCCTTGCGACATCTATTTCTCAGGATTGGCTATAGATGGAACTTAGATTATGGCAGATTTCAAATTAACACTTACTTTATCTTAAACAGAACTGTACGAAATAAAAGTGCAAAAGAGAATAAAAATTCATAACGATTCAGTCGAAAATGAAGTATACACACCATTTTCCACCATATGAAAGATCGTTCATAAATTTCCTGTGAAAAAATGTAATAACTAACAGAAACACTTTAAAAAGTTAAATTATTTTAAATTGGGATATTCAATATAGAGATTGAAATATAGAGATAATTGATCATCGATGATTAAAGTTAACAACTATATATATCAAAATACATTCAACCAAAAAGGATGTCTTTCTAGAGAACTGGTTGCGTGTTGGAGAAACATATGAAAAAATAACTAGAGTGTGGCTCAAGTCGACTTTCTCATACCAGAATTTATTTTCAGTAGCTTTTTTCTTTCAAATTTTACAAGAAAATTTTTGGAAACGCGGTACCATGGGTTCAAATGGTTATAATTCTAGCGTGTTACCTTGCACTTTAAAGGGCTTCTTCTTCTTCGACCCAGACCGTCCGACCTACCAGAAAGGTGTAAGGTATATGTTTGGACGACCGGGAAGTGCCACCCAATTTAGACCGGAACCCAGTGGGGAAGGCATCCACAGGGACCGTACCCTCCTTCCCCTACCACCAACCTCTCGGAAGGACTTGCGGACCCACATGTTTAACGTGATCGTACTCCGCGAGAACACGGCGGCAGTTTGGGCAGCGGCGGGAATCGAACCCGGGACTACCGAGTGCAACCTCCGCGCGATAACCACAGGGCTACCGCGCCCATACTTTAAAGGGCTTGAAAAAAATCTTGAAAACTTATATTGGCATTAAAATCTGGATTGATACCATACTTGACCATGTACCCCCCGGGGTCGGATAAATTGCCCCCCCCCCTCCCCGAAGGGGGCTAATGACATTACAAACACATACATTGTATTGCGGCTGTTCTTCGCAATGATTGAAACTATTCAGTCTCGCAATTATTGAGCTATTAAAATCCTTTTTATGCATGATTATGTCAAATTTTGTCCTATGCTGCCATGTTAAAAAATCTGATGTGGGCAGCACATGACTTTCCTTATATAATGCAATGAATTTACTATTTTTACAGCAAAAAATAGGTTATTTTTATAGTAGATACTTATATTCTTTCAAAGATATTGAATTTTCGTAAATTAGTCTTCATTTTCATAAATTTAGCGTCATTTTTATCCATTTGGCGAGATTTTCGTTCATTTGGCAACATTTAAAAAAGTCGTCAAGTTGGCGACATTCCGCCAAATTCATCGCCAAAATCTCGTCAAGCGTTATGGACGGAGAAATAAGTTATTCTTATAGCAGATAAATGACTATTGGCGTTCAAATACAAATGTATTACTCAAAGTATCTTTTCTCATGAATGGAACGAGCTAGATCCACAAGAATGATGTAACCAAATTTATCGCATGATATTACATATGAAAAGTAAACATGTTTCTCAACAGTTGATATATATATTTTTTTAATTTATGGGATTTTTTTATAAATTTATTTGAAAAATGTGCAATATATCGAGAACGGTTTATGCTAGCTTTCTAAAGTTTATGTCAATCGTTTTCTAAGGAAAAATTACATAAGAAATCTCTATTTGCGTAACTTCATTAAAGATTTTGATTTTTTGATGATTTTTTCAAAATTTCACTCGAAAATTTAGGGGGGTTCTGAACATTCGATTGCGTCTAAAAACAATAGGCTTCCAGTATTTAAGGATTGTGATTTTTGTACCAAATTTCATTCGAATCGCTCCATTCGTTCGTGAGATATCGTCTCCACAGACTCACTGACACACACACACACAGACATTAACTCAAAAATGTGTGATTCGTGATCAGGGATGCTTGAAACGTGCTCTCCCGTTGAAAACTCGAATTCGAATTTTCGACCCCTTCACAATACTTTCCTTATACATTATGTATATAAGGAAAGTAAAAATATAAGCTTCCGCTTGAATTTCAAAAATTCTATCTAGTTCTAGATTTTTACTTTCCTTATATACATAATGTATAAGGAAAGTATTGTGACGGGGTCGAAAATTCGAATTCGAGTTTTCGACGGGAGAGCACGTTTCAAGCATCCCTGATCACGAATCAAACATTTTTGAAGTGATGTCTGTGTGTGTGTGTGTGTGTGAAAGTATGTGTGTGTGTGTGTGTGTGTGTGTGTGTGTGTGTGTGTCAGTGAGTCTGTGGAGACGATAACTGACGAACGAATGGACCGATTCGAACCAAATTTGGTACAAAAATCACAATCCGTAAACACTGGAAGCCTATTGTTTTTATACGTAATCGAATGTTCAGAACCTCCCTAAATTTTCGAATGAAATTTTGAAAAAATTGTCAAAAAATCAAAGCCGCTAATAAAGTTACGCAAATAGACATTTCTTATGTAATTTTTCATTAGAAAACGATTGGCATAAATTTTAGAACGCTAACATGAACCGTTCTCGAGATATTGTACATTTTTCAAAAAAATTATGAAAAAGTCACATAAAAAAACATTCCTATTGAGAAACATGTTCACTTTTCATATGTATTACCACGCGATAAATTGAGTGACATCATTCTCGTGGATCTAGCTCGTTCCATTCATGAAAAAATATACTTTGAATAATACTTTTGTATTTGAACGCCAATAGTCATTTATCTGCTGTAAGAATAACTTTTTTCTTAGTGCATAACGCTTGGCGAGATTTTGGCGACGAATTTGGCGGAATGTCGCCAACTAGGCGACTTTTTTGAAATGTTGTCAAAATATGAAAATCTCGCCAAATGGATAAAAATGATGCTAAATCAATGAAAATGACGACTAATTGTCGAAAATTCAATATCTTGGAAAGAGTATTAGTATCTACTATAAGAAAAACCTATTTTCCTACTGTAAAAGTAGTAAAATTCATTACATTATATAAGGAAAGTCATGTGTTGCCCACATCAGATTTTTTTATAACAAAGTCGGATATAAAGTTTCGTGACAATCCATTAGTGCTTCTAGCCTCTATCGTGTGCACAAGAAATCGATCACAGTTAGGCGGCCATTACTCCAAAAATAATCAAAACGAGTTTAGGAGGTTTTAAAACATATATCAACATTAAAATCTCGAAATCGAATATTTTAGTGAAAAAAATACTTTCACAATACTACGTATGAGAAAATAAATATATTCTTAATTGAATTAGAATTTATATAATTAAGAAACAAATTTAAAGGACTTCATCTGCGGTTTTTTTTCCCACACCCTGACTGTCCGGATCTCCAGAAGGTTTCGAGCTGCTTATTGGACAGCTAGAAAAGAAAACCTCCCAGAGTAAAGGAGGCGATAGAACCGCCCAAAATCCGCCAGTCAATATTTATTTAAATTTAGAAAATAATAATTGATGAATACAGAATTCCCAACAATATACGTACAGCTCAAATTGCTGCTAAAGAATAAAATTAAAATAAATGCGCTAAAAGCAGCATAAAATATAAAAATTATTTTTAAAATCGAGTAATTATAAAATTAACTAATTAAAATTTTTATAGTTAATTAATCATTTAATTAATGTTTATATTATATGCCGCATTTAACAAAGTCATTTTCATTTTATACCCAACAATATTTGAGACTGAGAAATAAGAGAATTTAGAGTCAAAATAAATAAAGAACTTACCAAAATCAACTGTAGGAAAGCTTACTGATCAGAACAAAACAAAATGAGCCAAAAAGAATAAAAAAAATAGCAAAAACTAATAAACTAAAAGAAATTAAGAAATATTTTTCAATTACACTAGCCAATAAAATACAAATTTTGATCCCTCCAATAGAGTTGAAGTTGCTTCCTACCTTAGAGAACCAAACAGCCTGATTTTCAGTTGATGATTTATTTAAATGATAATATTTAGTTAACAATCAAAAATAGTATAATAATCTGTATTACCAACATTCATACATAAATAGTTAGGGGTGGGTTCGATTTTAAACCTGTAACGGTAAGGGATGGAAAGGCCATGTTCGGTAAGCAACTGTATTAGGAATTTATTTTAAACTAGAAGAGATGGACCAACAGTAGGTGAATAAAGTTTTAGAAAAGGAAGAGTATAGAAGAGCCTGACAATTTTTAATTATAAGATTTTTACAAAAACGAGAAAGGTGAGACTATGGATATATTATGTAATTCTACACCACAAAAAGCAGATGCGTTAGTCTGTTGTCTTATCCTGACTATCTCAATGTTTTCCTTTTACATATGTGCATTGTAGGGAAAGCATAGAGGCGAAACGTTAACCATTCACTGGCAGCTAAATTATTTTCGAAACACTTCTTTCGTTCAAGAGCATAGACTCACAGACACCCACCCACAAACACAAGCTAACATATACACTCGCGCACTAACATACATACCCAAACATGCAATAATATACATGCACACACACAAACACCAACTCAAAAACGGGCGTTTCCCGTTCAGGTATGCTTAAAACGTGCTCTTCCGTCGACAACAAACTCGAATTTTCGACCTCGTTACAATACTTTCCCTATAGATTATACTATGTAGGGAGAGTAATAATGTATAGAAAATGTATTGGATTGGGGTTGAAGTCAAGTTTTCGACGGATTTACATGTTTTCAAAACTAAAAATTTTATGCAATTTCAAATAAATTAATGTGTATAAAGAAAACTGAAAATTCTATGTAATTTCAAGCAAGTTAATGTATATAAAGAAACACAAAATGAATGTGAGTCTGTAGTGAAAGTCGTTTAATGTCCATATATGATATTTCACTCTATAAAACTCCTATTTAAAGGGATTTGCCCAATATATTTTAATAAATATATAACTGGAAATTTTTGAAATTAAGATTGTAGCGCTCTCTTTCTTCCATCTCTTTATCAATCAATCTATCTATATAATTAGGACTCGCATTCTTAAAACTGGCATTTAATTAACTTCTTCACATACTCTCTTTTCAATTAGAATTATCTAAAATAAGAATAATTTACTGCACGATGAACTAGTTAATATGCTTCCGAAGATTCTAATCCCTCCTCTGTTCATTAATTACTCAGTGATTCTTTTTATTATACAATGTAGTCACTAATGGGTGCTAATGTTCCCGAATTGTTGTTGACGCACTTCTCAACTCACTGAACTGCACAAAGGTGAACTAAACCAACTTTTCTGCAATTGGGGTTCACATCTTGATAAGGGAGTTTTTGGAACTTTTGGAAATCAAGTCAATTGTACAGGATCAAATTCCTATATTACTTCTATCTAACATAATAAAATATATCTGTTTGTTTATCTGTTTCTTTGTCAGAATCTAATTATCTTATACCTCAGTTAGTACAGATCAGGTCCCAAAACACCTCGGTGCGATTTTTTTAAAAAATCGAATTAACTTTTATTATCTCCCGTTGAAGTGCAATTTTGAGCGACTTTTACACAAATCGGTTCCTTAGCAGTCGAAATTATTATTGCAGCGTTTCTATCTTGACTCCTTCAGAAAGATCGATCTTTCCTAACGAGATCTAAACCGAATCCGTTGGATAAATCATTCATATTGAAAACAATTGAAAATGCATTAAAATATGCGAATTTTATGCAATTTCATTTATATAGTCTTGCATTCTTATTCTTTCATTTGCGTATTCTTGCAAGATTCGCATGATTCAAATTTTCAGCATAAATATAGAATGATACAGAGCGAGTTAACACACACACACACACAAGCAGTTACCTTACACCTTTCTGGTAGGTCGGACGGTCTGGGTTTCAACAATCAACAACACACACACACACACACACACACATATATATATATATTCAGGCACTTACACCATGTATATTAATGCGGGGAACAAGGGGTTTAGAATCTTTAGCACTATGTATTACATATATGATTTAAGAAAAAAAATTAAATATTATTGGGTGTCGTTACCGCCTTATATTATTACTAGGTTTTCTCAAAATGAGATCCAGTTTTCGATTGCTTACCATATATACGGAATAGGAAAAGAGGGTATTTAATACCTATTTAGTACCTGTTTTATTTATAAAGGAATTATTCTCAAGCCTAAAGTTGGGTCTATTTTATTTTAATTTTAATTTTACATGTGCTCATCAGACACTTTCAATGAAAGGTAAGTCACAGGTAATTAAAATATTCAAGTAATAAAAATTCTTACAATATATATATATATATATATATATATATATATATATAGTATATATACAATATATATATATATATATATATAGTATATATATATAGTATATATATACAATATATATATATCGATTGTCTTTCGATTGTTTGCGTATACACGTTCTTTGAGATAAGACCATAGAAAGAAATCAGGGGCAGTTAAATCAGGGGATCTGGGTGGCCATAGACCACGTGAAATGACCCTATCTCCAAACACTGATTCAACGACTGCAAGGGATTTTCTTGAGGTGTGTGCGGTGGCACCGTCTTGTTGAAAATAACCAAACTGGTATTCTTCGTCCGTTAACTGCTCAAAAAATTCCTCAGAAATGGTGATTTATTCGGCACATTTCGTGTTTCAAAATGTTTGCGAAATGCTGAACGAACAGTTTTGTAAGAAATAGTCTTCAAATAATGCTCCACAATAAATACACGCTCCGGTAAACTGAGCGCCATTTAAAACTATGTGAACTGACTCTGTACTAACAACGCCATCTCGCCATCTATTGTGCATTATATGATGAATAAATAGCGCGAAATTCAAACATCTGTCTTTATATTTATGAGAGATATCAACCGAAATGTGGGTTGCGCGACTTTAGAAACACTCTGTATATATATATATATATATATGTATATATATATATATATATATATATATATATTAGAAAGAAGTAATAATAAACGTAATTAATTCAAGTAATCGTGAAATATTAACATCACCATAGAAGCAAAACCACTGTCCACACCATTTTACAACACCAAATATAAATTAAATAGAGATAATAGAAAATATCAGCACCGGCCCAAATTCGATGATTAAAAAGAATTAAATCCATCTTCAGGTCTGAGTATTTAATTCCAATTAACCCAAACAAATGCCTGTTTCTGATTGGACAATAGTACATTACTATAACGGTCCAAACTCAGACTGCAGGCACCAAAAGATGAAAAAGTGAAGATAGGAAACATTAGGAAAATTTGTATTACCATGTGGCAGGATCCCTTCTTCTTTCACCACGTGTATATGCGCGATCAACCTCAACAGTTTAAAATATCTAGAAGAAGCACCGGAATGAATACGACGAAATGCAACTTAGGAGGCATTACGAACGTTCACAGCGACTCTCCCTGACCCGTCCAGTGAGTCTGAGCAGGAGACAGGACAATTACCCGTATAAACAAAACAGAATATGAACATAAAGCAAGGATGAAAATTCTTACTAAACAAGTGATTCTTAGAAGAAATGGATAAACGAGAATATATATATATATATATATATATATATATATATATATATATATATATATATATATATATATATATATATATATATATTCTTATATTCTTAATTACTGTAGTTTTGAATTTTTTAAGAATTTTAAGTAGGTTGATAAGAGTTGCGATTTTCAATAGAGGAAAACCAGCGGGAAACAAGGTCCGGATTCCTGCCATCACAACTGGCTGTGTGTCCGTTACTACGGATTTCATGAAGAGGTAATACGTTCTCGAAATTCGTGACGTCTCAACAAGTATTTTATTTTCATTCTAAACAGGCGTATTATTAAAATTTGTAGTTTTTTGAGAATTAACTGTGAGTTTCGGTGTAATTTCAATCAAAGATATATATCTTAAAATTCGGGTAACGGCGGTATTCTTTTCAGTGTTATATTATGGAACATATTAACAGTTATATTATGGAAAACAGAAGGTCGTGATGTGAAAACTTTAAAAAGATAGATGTAGTTACAAGAATTCTGAACAATATTTGGATTAATTTGTTTATTATTCGGAATTGATTACATATAACTGTTTTTGTAGCTTAATGCTAATTTTAGAATATATTTGTTGATACACTGGGTTAAAAATATACACTCTTCTATCCTATAGGATGAAGAAATCCAATTATCCTGTAGGTAGGTAACAGAAAGTTTTCTTGTTAAGTGAATAATTTAATAAAAAGACTTTCGTAGATGGATGTCTGCAGATTTCGGACTACATTGGATTCTTTTGTCTTTCTACTGTTTTTTATGTTTCATAAAATTATGCAAAATATTTTATAAGGATTGGTATATAATATAATTTTTAGAATTACATTACTTAATTTCAGTCTTCATTATGCAATAAGGAAATTCTAGATTAACATTTAGAGACTTCAGCGAATGCTTTTTATTCGTAGGCTTACCATACTTCCCGTTTTGACTGGGATTGTCCCGATTTAAAGGTATGTCCCGAAATCCTGGCCGGCTTGTCATTTTCTCCTGGTATGAAATTTATCTTTGAAATTTTTATCTTATGGATAAGGGAACATGATTGCAATTGAAGTAACTGCCGAAAAATTTAATGAAGCAATTGAAGCAGCTGCAGAAAAACTAATGAAGCAATTGAAGCAGCTGCAGAAAAAATTCATGAAGCACTTGAAAATGCTGTTATAAACGTACATAAATTGTTTGATGAAGTGGTGATAGCTAAAAACTTCTAGTCTTAGAACTGTGACACACGGAAAATAAACAGTGAAGAAAAGAAACTGTAAATATTAATATTTTGAAGAATTTCAGGGAGCAAATAATTTTAATACAGAAATTCAGTCGAATTATAGAGTACATTTTCTGTCTGGCAGATAATTTTGCTCCTGTTGAAAAGGTATTCTTGTTCTCTGTCACGAACATTGCTAGGTCTGAAGTATGAGGTAGAATATCTGAATCAACTAGGTCAAATGCAGGTGCGTAAGTATAATGCTCTGTGAAATAAACATAGATCTCGAATGGTAAAACTTTTATGAAAAAATTAAAAACGGCAAACATTCTGTTAAAAATTTATAAGTATACGAATGGTCGATATGGAATGATTAATGTTTTATGCTTCAGGTGTCAATTTTGTTTTTCTGTATTCAATAAATAATTTTATTTATTTAGTTTTTATTATGTTCCGGTCTGGAAAAGAATTTATATGGTAAGACTATTTATTCTGCTTGAAACAGTGGTCTTGTTTCTAGGTGTCTTTTTTATGCGTGTTATATGCGAATCACATGGAATTGAATTGCGCTTTTATATATCAATTAAGGTTAGCCTATTTGTGATTTCACATTATTCTTTGTCGAATAATTTTGTTTGCTGTACAAGTCTAGAATCATTAAATTCTAAGCAAACGGCTTCATAGATTTTAATATATGTAGGTTTTTGGATCTTCACTGTGTAATACGCGAGTTCAAGATTTATTAAAAATTATAACAAATAGTTTTAATATCAATTTTTTAACATAATTGTAATTATTTTTTCTAAAATAATGACTCGTGGCTGAGTGGTTACGTGATTGATCACTGCAGAACGGTGATAAATGCTTCAAGAAGCTATTCCATTCAGATTGTATTGACAACCTCTTAGATTTTCTTTATTTTTGCACAGTTGCGAAGTAAATACAGTTTTTCGAAGAATGTCTTCCTTGTTGCAAAACATCCCTCACCCCCAGAAAAAAGGCCTTATCTGATCCGTACCTAACAAAACCTATTTTTCTATATTCTGATGCTAGCAAATAAATTTCCCACACAAATGAGAATATGCTAAATCATTGTCAATCAATCACATACTCCATACATTCCAGCATTTTATATTCTCATAAACTTACTATTATATGTGACATAGAAAACAAAACTTACCCATGCTCGAGAGGTCTTCCGTCAGGCATGTGTGGTGGCACATGGTGTCCTGTCATGGGCCCCGGGTGGGACAGAGGCGGCGGGTGGTGATTCATGTGCATGTTCATGGGCATGGGGGCTGAAGGTGGTGGTGGTGGTGGCTGTGCATGGTGGTGTGGTGTTGGGGTGGGGTGGTGCGGTGGTGGTTTCCACCCGGCGTCCTCCAGGGCCGAGGAGCCTCCCTGTAGTCACGCACGAGAGCCTCTGCCCCGCATCGCGCAGGTCGACTTAGCTCGACCACGCGGCTTACGTGTCTGAAAAGAGAAATTAAGTTTTTTAGTACAAATGTGCACAATAAATTTAGAAATAATCGTTATATTATACAAAATCTATGCATAGTCTGTGTTGAAGCACATAGTCATAGAACATTAATAGTATACCTTATAAAATATTATCCATATCTCTACTTTTAAACATTAAGAAATGATGAAAAGTTGACTGCGGCTGATTTGGAGTTCTTAATATTATATTTTTTCTTTAGCTATAAAATAATAGTATGTATATAGCTAGTATACATATTAGCTCATCATTTTTTATATTAATCAGTTCTAGTGCCTAAAAGACGGAAGATTGTGGGTTTTACAACACACTATTATTGGAGCTTATATCATCTTGCATAAGTAATTAGTTTTCATTAAATCTTGAGGATATTAACAGAAAACACATGATCTTTACTGAAATCATTTTTTAGGTGTATTCGTGCATAATAAATAAAAAAAGTGTATATGAAAAATAGGCATGAAAAATAGGCATGTAAATATAGGCAGCTAAAACCATCAGGTTGAGTTTTACAAAATGTTATATATAGCATCTAGAGACAATTGTAGTGAACCAATATATAAATTTTAAAATAAGTAAAATACTTTATTTTCTTTACTCTATATTACATATTACTCTATTTACTTTTTTTTCAATTTTGCATTCATTAGAGGAATGCAGTTCTTCTTAGGAGAGAAAAGGACATTTTAAATTGAGTCAAACAAATTTTAATAAACCCATATTGCTATAAACTGCAAGTACATAAATACTACTACGAACATACCTTTTCAGAGACTATTTTCGAGCACTTTTCAACTTCCTGATATAGTGACAGATATTGCTACGTAATTACGTTTATTACAAACAGGTTTCTAATCTGCCCTGTATCAAATAAATAAACAAAAACAAGATAATCAAGAATTGCTCATTTTAAAATGAACAAACGCAATATTTGAGTCAGTGTCTTGACATACAGCCACTTAGATCACTGGCGCGTAACCTTTTCGGTGGTGCGAATTCACTGAAGTATTCATTTATTTAAGAAACCAGATATTACAATGTAATTAAAGTAAGAGGTTAAAAATGATACAATTTTAAAAAAAGCGTTTATTTCATATTCGCCAATGTTAGTTACATTTAGCCATTAAAAATGTCAAAATGTTTTATCTAGAAAGAAATAGTTATAGGAAACATTTGAAACAAGAAAATACTATTAATAAAAAATATTACAAAAAGAGTTTGACAGTACTGATTGGAAATTTGAGCTTACATTTATAAATTGAAACAAAAACATAAATACCACTTTTTAGTAATCTCTTCCATGACTTTTTATCCTCTTCCATCTAACTTCCATAAAAAATTTTGGCGACCCGTAATAAATCTTTGCGACCCTAAATGCGGTCGCGACCCAAGAGCTGCGCACTATTAACTTAGATTACTGACACTAAAGGCAATAAAACCACCTCTCTTAATGTACATTGTATTCTCAAAACCGAATTTGTATTTTGTGGATTCAGGAAAGTCTTGCTTTAGTTACATGGGACTAGGTCGTTACCTTCGAAAGAATGTCGTTACCTCCGAGAGAATGCCGTTGCCTCTTTCGGTGGCAACGATTAGTTTTACAACGACTATGAGTTTTGTGCCGGCAAGCAAGAATTTGTCGCATTATTAAATATCCTGAACAATTCTGTGTTTTCTACATTGCGTCACATTTGTGCACCGGATTGTTTCTTTTCTTGCAGAGCAAAGCTTCTTGTAATACTTCATATTGTATAAAAGTTGAGAGTGGCTTATGGAATTTGATTAAAAAATGATAGAATGGGGGGAGGGGGCTGCTTAGCGTCCATACCTTATCAGCATCATACACTTTTGGGACAAAATGAAGCTCTTATTTGTATTTCACCCTAGATAGTCTTCCAAAGCAACTGATAGAGATTTTTAATAAGAAGACTATACATACTATATTGTGTTTCATTGGGTTAATGTTTGGAATGTAGACTTGTATAGGCCCGTCTAAAATTTCTATCTTAAGTCTTTCTATCTTAAGTCTATCTACTCTTGTGCACTGTAAGAAACTCAGGATGTTTTCGAAGCCGAATGCTCGCCATTTTGCTCTGAAAATTCCTGAGGTCAAACACCTTCTTTTGCCCAGACCTCCAACTTAGAGCTTGAGAAAAACAAAATAATAAACTTCCCTCAGATTTCCACGAAATCTCGCCATTTCGCTTGTCATCGAGATGCGGGGAGATATTCCGAGGCTATGAAGATGTGTGGTCCTGACTCGATAAGGGCATGAGAACAATTTCAAAGTTCATGTTCTGGGGTGGTCTTGGAATTTTGGCCCGGATATATACTCGATGCAAGGCACGCCACGGGGAGACGCTTACCATCTTTGCTTGAAACAAGTCGACGCCATTCGACTTGTCGTCTCAGGCCGATTTTACACGGCAGTTTGTGTATATTTCTCATAATGTTCTGCTGATCTTCAATAAAATATTATTTTACTTAAATAATTTTATTTTTATTACCTACATATCGTTTTGGAGCAATTCCTGCTTTCATTTATTTTCTTATCTTCTCATCAGAGCCCTGGATTCGAGGCTCACGTTATTCGGAGAGAAACGTTACCGGACACAGTCGATGTTTTCGAATGTCATCGACAGCCTGATTACAGGTTTTTATTTTTCTATTCAACTGAGGCAGCGTAGCTGAACGCAACAATACCGTAAATAAACAACGAAACGAGCGGTACCTTACATGCACTGTGCAGTTTAACCAGGAACACAAGGCAGCTGGCACAAACAACGAATCACGTCATGAAAGTGGTAAGATGTTGAAAATAACTGGTTATGATATAAATTTAAGTTTCTGAGTACAAAAATCAACAGATCGAGTCTTTTACTGCTGAAACAAGACATTCTGAATTTACTATATGCGAATTCGGCAAAGTATCCGTACATGGGCGGACGTCCATAGGAGAGGGCAAGAAGGGCACTTGCTCACTTGACTTTGAAGATCAGAAAGGCGGACATTATGTTAGTCGATGTTGTATGTCTTATCCTTGAGTTCCCCCTCCCCGGGAGAAGTTTTATAGACGCCTATGGTGTGTCGATGACCCAGACCACACGACCAACCCTAAGGCTTATGGCAATTTTATGTGTGGCCGGGCCCATGGTGTGTGAATCTCCTCTTTGGGCGGGATAGTCCAGTGACTAAGGCAAGGGAGTCACATTTGGAGGACGTAAGTTAGATTCCCGGCCCAGCCCTAAACTATCCCCGTGTTAATGTGGAACACTGGCACGTTAAATCTGTGGGACCGAAAGTCTTTCCAATAGGTTTGTGGTAGGGGAAGGACGGTATGGTTCTTGTGAATGTCTCCTCTACTGGGTTCCTGTGTAAATTGTGCGGCACTGTTCTGGCAGTCCAAATTGATGCCTTACACTTTCCGGTAGGTCGATAGGTCAGGGTCGAAATAAATAATATATCCTCTTGAGCAGTTACAATCCCATTCAGCTGAAATAAATGCAAAGTGAATAGAATTGATGCTATGATTAAAGCAAAAGGCATCACGTATGAAAATGTTTTAAGTACTTTAACTTCAAATGAATTAGAAACCGCTATAGTTGGGAGTTTTCACAATATGAACAATGGTGAATTTATAATCTTATTCGGTCTAAACTGTGAAAAATTTTAAGATTTGGAAAGTGGAAAGAACTGAAAAGGAAATAATAAAAATCTATTTTTAGAAGTCAAAAAGCTTCTCAAGCGAATAAACTTCTTAAAAGGACATTTGCTTAAGTGACAAACACAATAATTCTACCCATAGAAAACTTACAAGATACGAGGCTCGCTGAATACGGATGGAGAGTTTTGTGTAACCATACATGCTTGTAGTCGTTCACTTCAAACTGCAGATTCCGGTCAAAGTGTTTCTGGTGTGTATAAAAAGAATAATAGATAGCAAAAATGACAAATCGAGTCGATACGAGAGCTGTGAGCTAAGAATAAGACTAAGTCTAAGAATAAGACCAAGTCATCTATTTCCCAAGCGAAGAACCTCTCAAAAAGACAGGTATTTGACATATCCTATCCCAAACAGTTCGATTCCCCTTTGCAGGCATTGGCGTTCATGGAAGCCAATGGGCGCCTTGGACGCGTCCATTGACGCCAATGGATAGGATATGTCAAATACCTGTCTTTTTGAGAGGTCTTTCGCTTGGGATTGGCGCTGTTTCACCCATAAGCAAAATGTTAAGAGGGGACAAATTTCTACGTCCTTCAAGACAACTAGGGGCATCTGCACTGTTGAAATACAACCGACCATATATGTTAACATTTAAATCACTCAAACGATTCAAAACGCGAATTCTCGGCGTAGAAGAACATGTGGTCTAAAACGGGGTCTTAAATAGGTGTACAGACCTTGAGGTATGCTGCTTATGACTTTTTAAAAAAAAAATGATTTTTAATAATTATTTTCACTTTAAAATCTGTTATTTTTAAACTTTTTTTACACCATAGAACTTTGAACAAAACGCTATTCCGATTTATTTCCGTCTACCTGCCGTACTGTCCGGTAGGATGGAGAGAGGGGGGGATTTCGGGTAATTTTTAGAGTACAGAGTAGCTGTTTTTTTTGTGGGACTTCGCAAAAAGAAATAGAAAATTCTAAATTTCTTAATCTTTGACTTATATGTTTTGAAATTTGAAATATAAATATAAATCATTACAATTAATGTATCCCGAAATCCCATGATTGCAGGGCTATCGCTCTCGTACTGGGACGCATAAGTCTATGTGCCCGTGTATGTGAGGAGTGTTACAAAAGTGCAGTCAATTGTAGTCCTCCGATTGGAGTAATCGTGCCGTTTATTGTAAGCCGTGTCCTGCCCGTGTGGCATGGCGTAGCCATAGATAAGATATCTACGGGCATAGCGTCTTATGCATTCTCGTATATCCATGGCGCAACAGAGGTGCTTGCAGGGTCTTTGTGATATCTCTCCGCTCTTTTCGGAAAACAAAATAACGAAGGCCCTGGTGTCAGTCAATTGTATTGGAAAGAAAATGTTTTCTGAAGTAATTTTATTCTTGTTTAGTTGAAAGCGACGAGAGAACAGTGGGAATTTTCGGTTCTATTGATCCTATTTCAGCAATCTATGTGTCAATAGTTAGCAGTGACTGCTGAAAATGTAACTGCTAAAAACAGAAATGTCGAAAAAAGTGACCGACAGCGGTCAAAATACTTTTCACCCCCGTCAAAATATCTTTTACTAGCGGCAAAAGTTATTTTGGCTTCTGATTGCGGGTACAACAGTTAATATTTTTTTACAGTACAGAAGAAAGCTAAAATATATATTAAAATGTGATGTAAGAAGATTGAATCTTCTTGCGCAATTATGAACATACATAAAAAATGTAAGTTTTTCCGATGTTGTACCTTGTCTTAATACGAATATATTGAAGCCAGCAAAATAAAGCATTAGGAAGTTTCTCCCCAGTTGTTGAAACGATCTTGATGTAAGACAAGTGTTCCTTCCTAAAAGTAGTCCTTCGGTTTTCCGGAAGAACTGATTCGCGGTTTATTTCCTTCTGGTATTTTAGATTCATGATTGATATTTCCTAACTACTTTGTGAATGTTAATATTTAATTAACAGGAGAAGATAAGATTTGTGCGCTTCAGAAAATAAATTTATTAATTTTAACTTATGTTCCTGATGTTTCCTCTCTTTAAATATACACTTGACATTTTAATTATCTTTAACATTAATTTTGAGTGAAACTAAGTTTTTTATTGCCATAATGTCTAAAATTAAATTGACAACACAAAACAAGAAATTTATGAAGAAACTTTCATATGGTGGACGTCATAGGGCTTCATACGAATAAAGATAACGCTAAGATAATTTTTTTCGTAATTTATATACACGCATCATTTTAAAGAAAAGGTATTTCAAAAGCTTACATTTACAAGAATTCTTCATTATTTTATTTATGTAAATATTTTCAAATTCAGTTCAGAAGAAGCCCCACGCTACTAGTTGTCCAGATATATTTATAGGTGGATTTTGAAATTATACAATTCAAGGAATAGTTAGTTCTATAATGAATCGACACGTGTCCATGAATCGACAGTGTTACGTATTCTACTACAAGGCCAAGGAATCGACCATTTTGCTACGTTACGGCTTGATGTGTGATCTTAGATGTTCGTCTTCGTATAGTAAGTTTCACATCAGTTAATTTCATATTCGGTTTAGATTCAGTAATGTAAAATAAATATGGTCATTATGTTGAAGGGTCACAAAGTACGTGTAGGTAGAGTATGCTCAATTGGAATGCTTCGAATACGAATAGAATGCCTACAATTGTAATTATTGTATATATAGATTTGTGTGAAGTGTCATGAATATATGCTTTAGGTTTCCCAACGAGGCTAGTTGTGAATAAATATTTTAAGATTTTAATCGTCGTGATAATTTCGTCGAATCTTAGACGTTAGATAAATTTATGTTTGTTTCAGATCAAGGTTAAGTAAAGGTAGTTTACAATTGATCTCCTGGAGTGAAGAATCAATTAGGAACCTTAAATCAGAACCCAAAAATGGTAAGGTCTTTACAGAGACACTAAACAGGTTAAAACTTTATGAGGGGGATACTTTTATTCTTGTGGATCATTTTTTCGGTCTTCCCCCTATTCTCAACCTTGTTGTTAATTCTATTGACCCTCATATTCAATTTACTCATGAAATTGAAATGAACAATCAGCTCTCTGTTTTAGATGTTCTTGTATCTAGTAAGGATTATTTTTTTAATACTTCTGCTTTTCTGGAAACCTTTCTCTGTCTCCATATTTTCGTTCAAACCGTCCTCCCCAACAAAAATTAGCTGCCTGTTACCCATATGTGTGTCGCGAGGTCCCCTTATACTCTGATTCAACTTCTTTAACTTCTGAAAGGAAGTTTTTGAAGTCTTTACCTAAAAGCAGGGGTTTCAATCCTTCTTTCATCGATAAAGCTCTGGTAAAATTTACCAGGCAGGGTCCACTATCCACTATTTTTTCTGATAAAGTTTTAGTCTAAGAAAAGTTGACAGTTTTGTCATTTTACGATCCTTTAAGCTTAAAAATTTCGAGAGCTTTTATCAAGATTCAATTTTAAAGCTGTTTTTAGGCCAGTTAAAAATTTCCGTTTCCATCCATGAAAACTCTGAAACGTCCTTGAATGACGTAAAAGTGGTATTTATTCTGTTAGTTGTTAGTATAACTTAGCTTACATTGATCAGATAAAGAGGTATATCGAGGAGCATATCAAAGAACACTCTAGGAGGGCTGTTTAAGCTTAAAAATTTCGAGAGTTTTTATCAAGATTCAATTTTAAAACTGTTTTTAGGCCAGTTAAAATTTTTCCGTTTCCATCCATGAGAACTCTGAAACGTCCTTGAATGACGTAAAAGTGGTATTTATTCTTTTAGTTGTTAGTATATATATATATAACTTAGCTTACGTTGATCAGATAGAGAGGCATATCGAGGAACATATCAAAGAACATTCTAGGAGGGTCGTTAAGCAAGAAATAACCAAGTCATCTATTTCTCAACATTGTTGGTCTGATTTGTTTCATTTCAATTTTCTAAGGCAAAATCATCACGCATGCCCGCACTATATCTGAACTAGATTTTTAAAAAAGGAGCTTGTATTTACTTGAACTCGAATCATCTTGTTTATGATAAATCAGCAGTTCCCGACGTCTCCGTAACATGAAAAAAGGCCCTTCATACACATTAGCTCATATAACTTACGAAACAGTTTTCTTTGTCAATTATGTAACTTGTTCCCTTCTTAATTCGAATCTCATTCAATAGTGGTTTTAAGTTGTGTGTTCGTTTGTTACAGGGTTTTAGTTAATAATGTTAACTCATATAGCTTTCATAGCCTGTTACTTCCTTAATTTTTATTTATATTTTTATTTTTATTAGCATGCACTTGTACTTTTAAAGTAGTTTGTTCTGTAGTTATTTGAATATAGTTAATGAAGTCACTTGCAGATTTCTAAAATCGGTTGTTTCTTCACACTATCTCTGTACTTGTTTTTTAACTAGGAGTTTTTATTTATTTGAACTCTGATAATTTTGTTATTGATAAATATGCAGTTCCTTACATCTTCATAGCCGGAGGAGTATGCTTTATACATATCTTTGACTTTAAAAGTTAGCTCATATATAATCCAAAACCGGGTATTTTCTTTCAATATGGTTATATCCTTCTTAATTCCAGTCTCATTCACTTATGTTTTTAAGTAGACTAATCGATTGATACTTTCTTTTAGTTGAAGGTAACTCATATAGCTTTTGAAACCGGTTCTTTCCTTTTTTCTGGTTTATATTCTTTTTTGACCTAGTCTCGACCAATGCTAATTTTATATTCGTTTAATTGATGAAATTAATTTTCGATACCAGTTACTTTCTTTTGTTATTTACTTCTTAATTACTGCCTTCTTCCCCTATATTTTTTATCTATTTTCCTTTACACGGGTTTGATTATACTTTCCTCCCTTTAAACTCTTTCATTCTTTTACCAATAATTTAACGGTTCCCATATTTTTTCTCTTTGTTTTATTTTAAATCTCATATCAATATCTCATATTATTCTTACTAATTAGATAATGCTCTATGAATTTCTTCTAATTGGCTCTTTTTGTCTATTTCACTTTGTTATCGAGTCAGTTATCCTAACTTTTTAAATTCTTCACTAGGGGGGCTGAAATCACTTTTATTCGAACACCGTCACTTTATTGCAGATAGCCCTAGCATATACACTCATGGACTTATAATGTTATTGGGGAGTTTAAGGAACCCTGTTTACCTTCATTAGATGAACAATAATAATAATTCTTTATGAGGGTTCATATTTGCAAAACGGATTCCAGCACTGTAACCCACTCCCATTCGGCCGTCGACACCCCTCACCTTTATGAGATTCTGACTATGCCTTTGAGAAGAAGCTTACCTGTGGAAAGCCCAGGCCGCCCGACTCACTCGAGGGCATGAGCAGCAAAGTGAGCGGCCCATGAAGCTTACCTGTGACATAACAAAACATTCTGGAACTTGTAATGGATATACTGTCATACATACGATGAACATAAAATATGCCTCGCATTCATGTTGTGAAAACATATCTGGTTTGGTAAAAACTAATATTTTAAAGTCACTTCAATGCTTTCCCAATGCAGAAGAGCTTGAAGAATGTTTAAAATAACCATTTGTCTTTATTTAGACTATTCAGTGCTCTTGCATTAAGAAATTCTATCTGATCAACATGCATCAAAATATCAGAAAATGCGAAAACGAAAACGTAGACAAAATTTTTTACGAATATAGATTTATATATTTATACAGTTTTGCTTTAAAAAAAATTCAAAAGAATGCCGATATTCATGCAAATTCGCTCACAGGAAATGTTTAAGTTGCGCAATAGATTTTATTCAATTTTCAAAACAGATGCGATGCACTTTACGCACAAATAGGAAACATTTTGGGATCCAATTTTGAAAGGATCATGCACTTTGCAAAAAGCTTTTGCTAATACTACTGTAGATAGCTCTATACAGGCTATCTTCAATGATATCTATTCCTGGGGGAGAATACATGGTTCAACTATTCTCGATGGAATAGTAATACGTAAAGGATAAATAATATACGGTATTAAAATAAAATATATAAAAACATTTGCTGTTCAGGAATTGCATTTGAAAGCAGTTCAAATATAGTTGGATTGAATTAAATTATATCAAATAACTTTTAAGTATTAACAGAGCGGAATATGATTTAATTGAAGTTTAAAAAATAAAATATAACTGCGTTATATGCAGAAGCTTTTGATTTACTTTAACTTTTTTCTTTTCCATGTTTGAATTGCATTCAAGAATGCTCAAAATAAATGATATTAGATTATGTTTGCATGAATAGATATCTATAGCATTTTTCAATTCATTTCACATACGAAGATTATCTAAATCCCTGTGAGTCAATTTTAAACAAGCCATCCAAAAAATTTACCCTATCATTCTCCTTAAGACAAACCAGAGTAATACCAATTTCCATCGATAGGAGCTACGTCAGAAATATCCATAGCTTAAACAATCTCTGGAGACTCTAGAGGACGAGCTAGAGAAGACCAGAAAATTAACAAACCGTGTCTGCCTCGAGAGTTGATATAAATACTCGTGAAATCGCGTTAGCGTTTAAGGGAATTTCATGTAATTCTGGGGATATATTTCTAAACTTGATAGGATTTGGATCTTATCAGGATTT
Source organism: Amaurobius ferox (assembly GCA_951213105.1). Lineage (NCBI taxonomy): Eukaryota > Metazoa > Arthropoda > Arachnida > Araneae > Amaurobiidae > Amaurobius > Amaurobius ferox. The sequence goes on from OX578133.1 coordinate 166,078,242, forward strand.
GATTGCTGGGAGAGTTGATGTTGGAGAACATCTATCAAGAATTCTTGATATGAATAATCCCAAAAATAGAGTGATGTTTAGAACAGGATCTCAATAATCAGAGCTGTATGTTATGCAAGTGATATATTTTAAATTTGAAGCTATTATTTGGGAGAACATGTTTTATCAATTAATTCTTAGATTCATTTAAATATACTAATAATTGTAAATTGGATTAAATTAAGAACAAAATAAAATTATAACCAGAAAAGCTTCTTTACATTTTTCAATTTATAAAATTTTATTCTTTTGTGGGCTCAATTTTATTATTTACAATTAAATCATTTACAATTCCTTAATTATTTCCATGATTTTTTAATTAAACACGATTCCTTAAAAGTGGATATTTGTAATTAACAATTTATTCAGAGAGAAAATAATGTAAAACTCTTACAAAATAATTCTTATATATTCTAGTAACGATTGGAAAGATTTATGTATTATTCAAATAAAGATTTATATCTTATTCAATCTATATGAATCAAAACCTTTGAGATCGTAGTTGCTTGTAAAATATTATTGCTAATCGGGGCAGAAAGGACCAGGTAAAAAGTATTCTATAACAGCTTATATGAGTTCAGGATATTCTGCTATTAAAGGGAGACAGCAGAAATCTTTAACCCATAAGTTCCAGGTGACTATCAATGAAATTTCATAACGAGCAATTTTCAGTTTCTAAACGAAAAACATAAATAGAAGAAGAGTTGACAAGTTTTCCATTTAAATTCTCAAAAGTTGGGGAAAATGAAAATAGTAGAAATGAAAGCATCATTAAGAGAAAAAGTAGAAGACCTACCCCTTATGGAGCAGAAACGACCATTTACATTACTTCTTATTTCATTTGTTTTGCAAAGAAATAGAAAAAATTGTTAAAAACACTGATTCCATAGCAAAGGTAATATTACAAAGTATTGTATTCTTTTATATTATTTTTATAGCTGTTTGCATTTGAGATATAATGTAGTTTTCCTTAATAGGTCGTCTGTATTTCAATATCTCCTACATATCGCATAATGATGGCATTGTTTTCGAAAATTGAAAGAAATTATAAAATAAATAAATATGTTAAATAATTTTATATAAATAGTCATTTCATATATATTATTATGTAAAAGCAAATGACATCAATTACAAACATTCAATATGCGCCCTTTTTGAGATATTACACATTTTTGATCTAAAATGAAAAGAAATCATAAAAAAAAGTGTTCTCTAAATTGAAAATAGTAAGTAACGTGTAAGTAACTGGTAACAATAACTAAATAGACATCAATATTTATTAGTAATTTTGAGCCGTTTTGGGGATATTTATATTATTTGCTATTTCTTGAAATAATGAATGTCTTAACATTCGATTCTCTCAGCAATTAAAGGAAAATAACTTATCAAAATAATAAGAATACTTAGACAAAGCAAGAGAATCTTTTCAGAAAATATGATTGCAGAATAATTATAATTTTTTCCCATATAACATTCATAACAAATTAAGTACTATATGAATGCTTTTGAGTTGAATCTCATACCTAATAAAATACTATATACTACCCTATCTTAACCCCTTAATTCCCTAGCCCTTTAATATACTACCCTATCATAATCCCTTAATAATCTAACCCATCAATATATTTCTCTATCGTAACCCCTTAATAACATAGTCCCTTAATACACTTCCCAGTCTTAACTCCTTAATAATATAACCTTTTAATATATCACTCTATCGTAACCCATGATAACCTAACCCTTTTAATATACCACCTCATCGTAACCTCTTAATAATATAACCCTTTAATATATCACCCTATCGTAACCTATTAATAACCTAACCCCATTATGTACCACCACATCATAACTCCTAAATAACCCAACCCCTTAATATACTACCTTATCGGGCGTGCAATGTAAACACCAAAGCATGAATGAACGATGCGACAAATAGTGTCTGTCCCTTTATAAATAATCAAGTACGGGCTTTTCCATGTTTTCCCTTCTTAGAAAGAGCTGCAGCAGTATCAACAAAATAAACGCGGTTACTAAAGAAGGAAACGTGCAGAGATATTTCTTTATTTTCAATTTAGACATCTCAGTATAATTAAAGGACGGTGGAAAAAGAGTTTGAAACAATTGAAGAAAAGTCTCCTTGAAACAACAGAATTAAAAGTTTTGGTTTCATCATGCGGTTCGCAATTCCGCGCACATTGTTTATTTAGTTGCGTTTCGTGATTAATGGCATCCCGAATTGAAAAGAAAGCTCTGGAAATTCCCTTGGGACAACTTAATTTTTCACTACCAGAGTAGATTTATAATTGCTTTAAAATGAAAGGGCAATAAATTAGTACGAGCAAATTACTTTCCGAAGGAGACAACATTTTTTTCTCTCCATGAGATTCGTTTTATTGCGAGGATAAAATTGATGCTTCGAGCTACATCATTTATGCAATAAATTTAAAAATGGAGGGAGCACAATGAAAAAAGCGAACGATTCAAATCGAGTTTTGGAATGTAAGAATTAGAACAATCTAAACGACTAACGATAATAAGAGAAAGAGTAATGATTTTCCTTTACACACTCATAAAGTGTTAAATATGAATAGCAACTGCAGATATTGATTTGATTAACAAATTCTCCGCCATTTGTTAATACTAACTGAATACCCTCTGACTGGGCCTCTCATATTGCTAGAATGGATGAAAGGGACCCGGTAAAGAAGATGCTTGCTGCAAGGCCCTTTACTAGCAGACAAAGAGGAAGACCAAAGCTGAGATGGCTTGACTCAGTTGATTCGGGTTTTAGAGTGATTGGAGCAAGAGACTGGCAGACCAGGTCTAGAAATAGACAGTCCTGGAGGAATCTTCAGCGGAAGGCCATGGCTGATCCTGGGCTGTCGTGCCAAATATGATGATGATGAATACCCTCTGAGGTGAGCCACTCCTACAGTAGCAAATATTGGAAAATTGTAATTGTACATTTTCTTTTTATCATACTATCCATCCATACACAAAATTTGAAGTTGTTGTTGTTGAGACCCAGACCGTCCGACCTACCAGAAAGGTACAAAATTTGAAGTGTCGATCTTATCGTCAAGTACTGTTTAGTCATTTTACATTTGGAATGTTTTAGTCTACAATACCCCTCAAATGAACATTTTTGAAAAAATTAAATTTTTTCAGGGGTTTCATCCATAGATTGCCGGGTATACCAAATTGAAAGGCTCTAATTATTCGGTAAGTACTTAAAAAAGACGTGACAAACAGACTTGGGTTTTTGGACACTTTGGAGTTAGCTATCTGAATAGCTATTGAAAATCAACGGTTTCACAATAAGTAAACCTCAAACAACGTGATTTTTTTCAGCGGGTATAATCGAATTGTTACCATTTTCAGAAGCAACAGACAACGGCCCTGATGTGAGGAAATACCTGAATTCTACTTATGGAAACTAATGGATAAATCGGGTGGACTTGTTCCTTGGCCACCACTAACACTAGATTTGTTATGTATGTATTTCTTTTTCTGAGGGCACATGAAGAGCATCATGTACAATATCCCCATTGACTCTGAGTAAAATATCGCCACTAGACTACCTGTTGCTGCTGGAAATGTTTGGGGAATGCCTGGAATCTTTCCGAATGTATGGCAACCCATGCGCTGACGATCTGAAGTTTGTATACGTGTTGGTGGTCGCTCTTTTGAGCTTCTACTGTAAAAACAGGACTCACTAAAAGGTTTATTGCATTTGATTTTATCTATCTTTCATTTTGTTTCTCAAATCTTGCATTAGGTGCCAGCACTTAAACACGGCATTTCCTGACACACATTCTTTGACAGAAAATGATTATTTTGGAAAATACTTATTTCATTTATATATATATATATATATATACATATATATATAGTATACATGTGTATGTGTGTATCTGTGTGTGTGTGAGTGTGTCATGTAGCGCCACGAAAATGACCATGTGGAGTAGAATGAACGTATTTGTATTATATTTTGTAGTACTCTCTAGGTGCAAAATGCTAAACATAAGCTAGTTTTCATAAGTTCGGTATTTTTCCACTAGGGAGGTTACAATCACGTTTAATTGATTGCGCATGGTCATTTTTCTGTAGGTTCACACTACTTTCGTGACGCTAAAATACGCGGTTTAATTAAATAGGTGTTAGTACATATATTTTAATGGTTGATAAAATAATAAAAAGTTCAAATGTAAAAGTTCAATTTCAAATTCAAATTTTAAATATAAATTATAAAATATATTAAAATTAAAAAAAGAATAATGATATATTAAAGAAAGGTCATGTGTCACAAAATAGGGTGCCTCGGGCCATTTTAGCTCACATCCCATGCATTGTCTAAAGAATGAGGAACTTGTTAATGAAATTGAATTTATAAATTACTAAGAGTCATTTATCTATTACATTGCATTTCAAATTAAAAACTTAACTGACATTCTTATAAACACTTGTTAAAAAGTCTTAAAACCTTTTTTCTTGGGTAACAAAATCATTATTATCGAGACAAAATCACATCCATTATCAAGATCCCTATAACAAAATCTTTAAATATTATTTAAGTTGTTTGTCTTGTAAAACACAAGTCTGAAAGTCCTAGTTGTTTTGATTTTCATCTGATTTCAATGTTTTACAAATTTTTATCGTCTTGCAGTAATTACAAGTACATCCATCGGATAGAATCCCTTTGTTGCTCTTTTCTAGTACATAAAACAATGGCACCACCCTTTTTATGTGATTTATTCTTAAGTAAAGTTTGGGGCATGTCATAAATAAAGCCACTGTTAGTCAAGGAAATGGTTTCTGTCATATGATTTTGACATTTACAACACGAAATTCGTAAAAGGGGAGGTGTAAGGGATTTTTCAAATAAATATATTGTTGATGGGATTACCACGGTTTTTCTTTCGTAAGATGGCCTTAATTGAATGCAACATCTCACGTAAACTTATTTTTTAATATATATTTTAAATATAAATAAGCAGGCTATTTGTAAATTTTTTGTAGAAATGGAAGATACATTGCTTTTCTTGTAAAAATGACTTTAGGAAACGTATTGGTAGCCGCCAAAATTATTTTTAATACAAAATGGAGTTATAAAAATAAATAGATATGTTTTCAAAACATTTTGAATATTTCTTTGTCAATGCATAATCAATATTTTTCGGTAGGAGAGTGATCATTTATTAAATAAAAAGTCGGAATGACAATTACTGCCTGGAGGGACCGTTTTCTTTGAGAATATTTTAATTGAAACATGGCCATATTTACGCGAAATGCAAGTGAATGCAGAAAATTCAGCACTACAGATTCAACAGCAAATATTTATCTTTACTACATGTCCAAATGTAATAAAATCCATTTAGGTTTAAGATGAGTTATCGACAAATAAAGTAGTATATAAGTACAGAAGTGCAGCGCGAGCAAATTTTATCCGTCAACGGTCATCTGCGAACTCGGCCTGTAGAACATAATTTATAAAAAATGATAACCAACATAAAAAATAATTATTTTAGAGGATTTATCATCGGATAAGTTATTTCAATAAAGGGACGAAGCACTGCAATTTTTAATCCAGCACATTTTGCAAAAAAATCGATTTGCAAAACATCAGTGTACATCACATATCCAAATTGGAAAAAGAAAAGTTAAGTTTTGGAGACATTATTTACGATTAATGTGAGCCGGCATAGAGGATTCAACATGTGAGGTTTTTATCAGACTCAGTCTGGCAACGAACTTGACCTGAAAAACATTAGTTTACATTAAATATCCAAATAAAAAAATAGGTACTAATTATTTAGAAGAATTATTTATTTTAGAATTTTTTTTTTAGACATCGAACAATACGCACAATAAATATTCAAATACGTTCAACAATGAACTCGGCCTGAAAAATACAAATTAGGACAACATATCTAAAAAAAAATCAGTTAAATTTTACAGGAGTTATCGACCACATTACACGACTTTTATCCGACCACGTTATACAACAAGCCTGCACTGTAAAACATATAGAAAATTATATCACATATAGAAAATTAGGTTATACACTCTTTTCCAAAATAAAAAACGAAGCACCCATAAAAAATAATCCGATCATCTGGAAATTTCGCATGGAAATTCCTTGATACCAAGTATGTAAGTGATTAAATTTGCAAGGCCGATGAGTGTTAATTTCGGTCATATAGCGCAATCATTCTACTGCGCAACTCGCATCCTATAAACCAGGTTAAAAATGTGGACGCTTTATATTTACTCGTTATCGGTGTTGCAGTTCCGTGGAGACACAAATAATGCCATTGCGACGTTGCCGAAGACCTTATAAGGAATTAGACGAGTTCGAGCGTGGTTATATAGTCGGGATGCGTGAAGCTGGCTGGTCATACCGAGCAATAGACCGCCACCTGCACAGAACGGACACTGCTGTGCAAAGGGGCTGGCAGCAATGGTTGCTGCAAGGAACTCATTGGCGGAATGAAGGCTCTGGAAGGCCAAGGTGCACGAATGCGAGACGAGATCGGATGATTATGCGACAGGTCCGAATTAGTCCAACGGCATCATTGTCCGCCATCCAACGTGCTACAGCCTCTTCCTTACCATCTGTGGTACCTTCCACCATCTCACGGTGCTTGGCTGAGGTGGGGTTACGCTCACGGCGGCCTTTAAGACGTCTGCCTATAACCCCACAACATTGACAGAGTCGTTTGGAGTGGTGTCGTAGCCAAGCATCAGGGCTGCCAGCAGACTGGCGTCGCATAGTGTTCAGCGATGAATCACGCTTCAGTCTTTCAGCAGATGGCCATCGGGTACTTGTATGGAGGTGCCAGGGCCAGCGGACCCAATCAGCCTTTGTTTCACATAGACAAACAGCCATTACCGCTGGTGTGGGGTGCTATTGTTATGGCAGCAGGTTGCCGTTAGTCATCCTGCGTATAACTTTAACAGCTCAACGATATGTTGGTGAAATCCTGCGGCCGTTTATGTTACCCTTCATGGCACTTCATTCTAGGGCCATTTTTCAACAAGATAATGCTACCCTGAGGTATCTACCTCTGTTAGGACACGCCCGGTAAGAGCGCGAAAAGAATAAAGCCGTGTGTGCATAAACAACAACAAAATAACATAAATTTATTTACACAATATATATATATATATATATATATATATATATATATATTTACAATCATTAAATTAACCAATACTTTTCCCATATTGGATTGAAAACCTATTCGAAACAATTGAAAAACAATTGTAAAGAGTCTCACAGACTAAATTGGAACAGATGTTAACTGAGCATATAAATCTGCCTACTCCACGTTAACTTGTAGGTATTAAAGTGGAGAGACTGAGGAAATAGAATACATATTAGGAAAGGCCCCCAAATAGGTAACTCACTAACATCATTTGCAGTTGCAGGTCTCGTACCCTTTGTTTTCTCATCTCCCAGCGGAGTCAACCATAAAAAAGCTCTTTACTCGCTCGTGTCCAGGACTCAACTCCCCCATCATCCTTTTTTCAATTTTAAAACTGTCTCTCTCTCCAAGATGTTAAAACAAAGCATCTAACTAATTTCGTATTTCAAACAAATTTTTGATGTTACCATCCTCCAAAAAAATTTTCTTGGTTAGTGAACCAAACTTAATTCGTATCCTGGTCGTAGGCACCAATTATTTTTCCTGAGGTATCTACCTCTTTTAGGACACGCACGGTAAGAGCGCGAAAAGAACAAGGCCATATGTACATTAACAAATACATAATTTATTTACAAAAAAAAAAGAACATAAAACTTATTTACAAGTATAATAGGAATACAATTAACTATCATACCCGTCATTGGGTTGTAAAACACTAAAATTCTCACTCTCTCTCAAGCTTTAAAATCCGCCCCTAAAATTAATGAAACCATTCTAATTCGTCTCAGGGGTGTCATTCATTGACCATAGAGCGGTTCCATTGGTCTTTCAAACTATTCCAGGCACAACCGCCTTCGAAAAGCACCCTCAACACTTGATACCCTTCGGACGTTAATTAAAAGGCCCGCAAACTCTATGATCTCGTCCGGCTTGGTGCCTGTGGCATATTTTCGTTAAAATCTGATCTTCAAAGTCCATCCGTACATCCTATTTTGCTGGACACCTTCAAACTCGGGCTGAACCAACAAATACTATAACGTAACTCCTGATCTGAAAGCCAAAATATTGAAGCATGAGTTTACCACGTGACAAATGTCACGCTACATATCTGTGGACGGTCTCCGTGTTGTTGATACTGTTCCTTGGCCAGCAAGGTCATCAGACCATTCGTCAATGGAGCATGTAGGAGACATGCTAGGCCGTCAAATTCGGGCATCCCGAAATGTAGCAGGTCTGGAGCAACAATTGAGGAATGCCAGGAAGAATGTAACGCAGGATGACATTAGGAAACTTTATCACTCCCTACCTAGACGTATACAAGCATGCACTGCCGCCATGGGGTGTTTCATGAATTACTGATTTGAAAATTCAACGTGCAATTGCGAACCATTGATGGGTCCTGCAGCCTTGATTTTGTAATCATTTTATTACCTGTGTATGAACTGTACGCATATTTAATTTCAATAAAAACAGTTACTTTCTTTATGTTGCTTCATTTTTTTTGCAAAAGAGTTTATTTTATAGGAGTTACGGTTGAACAATATATATCAGCAAAGGAGTCGGGGCGTAGCATGAGCATTTTTGGTGAACCACGCATAGCAATGAGTTCTGCATATAAAACCTTTTTTTTTCGCACTACGTACCCAAATTAAAAAAGACCATTGAAAGGGAGCTGCGACGACAATAATAATTCGATCACGTTCATTAAAGATTTCAACTTGTAAAATGTCAACTTTTACTACATCTGCAAATTTAAGAAAATTAAATTTTAGGAGTTGTGAGTGAACTATATGTATTAGTAAAGGGTGTAGGAGCAGTACGCGGAGTTTTTGTTCGATCTCATTTTGTTCGATCTTTTTTGTTCGACAGCGAATTCGATCTGCAAAACATTTATCCTCATCAAATATCCAAATTGTAAAAATAGCAGTTAATGCTGTGAATATTTAAATTAACTACCACTTTCTTGTCGTTTTTGTCGACACTGCGTAATAGATGGAGTTGCTCCTTTTCACCTTCAACTAATCTGAAGTAGTTGTCATAAGCATGGAATCGAGATGGCGTGTGTCTGTGTTGATGATCTGTAATGTGCTGTAGAGTTGTTATTAAAATGAGTGTATAGTAACTCCTCGTCATGCTTTGCTTCTTAGTCCAACCTATACCCGAACCACAAATCAAATCAGTTCAAGTTTTAGAGAATTTACCGTTGAACATAATATATTAGAAAAGAGGGTAACACCTGCAATCTGATCACGTTCATGAACGAATTCTGTAAAATATTAAGTTACATCAATTAAAAAAAGAATCAAGAAATAATTTAAGGCAGACAGACAGATAAAAACAAAATATCCTCTCTCAACTTAAAAGTGAAAAAGAACATCTCCCACTTCGCTTCAATTGAATTTAAGCTTTGCTTGCTTCAATCCAAATCAAAATTAGGAATCTTGATTAATTTTCTATCTCACTTCAATTAGATCTTACTCATAATATGCAACAGTCATGGTTACCTTTCTTCCTTGTTATATTTATTTTTACTACAATATTTAAGTGTCAAAATTGAAGTAGAACTAAACCACAAGTCACTATAGGTGTCATAAACTCCCTACGCTATATCCGTTCATGCTCGCCATATTGACACATATCTGTTATGAGTGCACGCTTTACAGCGACCCTTTTGACATTCTTGTTTAACTTTTACCCATCTTGAAACCTTAATCGCTTTACTTAACGACTTCAACCGCTCATCAAGGGTGCAGTTTCAACTTTATAGTTCAAGCCTCCATACTTTATAGTTCAAGTCTTCATATTTTATAGTTCAAGTCTTTGGATATTTTCCCTTTATTTCTCCTTCGTGATAGGTTTCAGTCATGAACAGCGTTCTATGCCAGCCGTATTCCAATGTTTGAATATTTTTCTCTTAGCTGGATGTTTCCAATGTTTTATTTTTTGGCTAGACAAGGTTGTTTCAGAGAAATCACCTTAGTGATTTAAACCCCTCAGTTGTAACCAATCACATGTCACGCCTTTGTAATATAACTGTGCTTTTCAAAATTTATCGTACTTCATTTAGAATTTCAAGCAGTTTGTTTGTTTACGACTGCCTTCAAGAGGATTCACAAGTGAAATTGGTTAAGTATGTTATATCTATTGCGCTATTTTTCGCATTTTAAAATCTACTGTAAATATATATATTTATATATATATATATATATATATATATATATATATATATATATATATATATATATATATATATATATATATATTTATATATATATATATATATTTATATATATATATATATATATATATATATATATATTTATATATATATATATATATATATATATATTTATATATATATATATATATATATATTGTATATTTATATATATATATATATATTGTATATTTATATATATATATATATATATATATATATATATATATATATATATATATATATATAATATATATATATATATATATATATATATATATATATATATATATATATATTTATATATATATATATACACACACATATATATATATATATACATATATATATATATATATCGTTTTAAGATTTATGCAAATGATCAAACTGTCAGCGCCAATGATGTTATAGATCTCCTACAATGCGCATGAGAATGGAGCATCATGCACCTATTATGAGAAACTACCGGTTTTCTCACTCACGAGCAATTGGAATTGGCTTTCCTGATTTGATACTGCAAGTTGTGTACAAAGATGCTTTGAGGCGTGGTCGACGTGGTCGATCTGATATCGCTTGTACGGCGATGATATTCTGTAGCCAATTGTTATGCTGTCAAGCCGCCTAGATTTCAGTTACCAATAAGACAACTCTCGACCACATACTGCAGGACTTTCTTAACGATGTCTTCGAGGATCCAATACTCTCTCATGGCCATCCAGATCCCCCAGATCTATTACTAATAGAACACGTCAGAGACATACTGGGACGGCAATTGCAGCCTTCTCAAAATACCATTGAATTAGTTGGCAAGATTTATAGCAGAATTTTCCGCAGAGGGACATAAACAACTTAATTGACACTATGCCGCTCCGAATATCGGCTTGTATAGCTGCCAGGTGAGGATTTACCACTTACCAATATGTCACCTATTGCAACTATTTTTTAATAAATATTTTGTTCCCTAATTTCAATCATTTGCATATCTCCTCAAACCATGCATACATGACGAGTTTCTTGGCTGTAGCCCAATTTCTAATGAGTGCATACATTTTTTATATCTAAGATCAAACTATAGTCACTCTTGATTAATATATGTTGCAAGGATAATGTAAATTTTTGATCTGGAAGTCACATCTCTGAAAGCGGAAGTATAAATCCTTAGTGAGCCCCTATCTAAACTAGAATTTGATTCTGACTGCATATCATTAATCATCTAAGCTCTATATATTGCCGATCCTAAATAAATATACTTTTAAAGAATTTGTTTTTAGCAGAAATTGGAAAGAATCGTAAGTTGAAAAAAACCGGCAGTTGAAGAGAACAGGAAGTTGAAACCTTAGTTAAACAAACTATCCCCTACGGAACTTGATGCTAAATCCATCTTAGCCATCTAAACTCTATCCATAACCGATTATGAAGAATATATGTTCAAGGAAATTGAAAATGTATGAACCGGAAATGGAAATCCTTCGTAAATTCACTGTTTACTTTATAATTTGATGCTGAACTCATATCAATTATCATCTTGGATCTACAGCCAATCCGTCGTTTAACAATAAACTTTTTAAAAACAAAGATTTTAAAAAGATCCCTTCATGGATGAAAATTCTTGAATCATAAATTTATCTCCCAGCGGTAAACAGACAGCAATTCTAAAACATTGGTATTAATGTTCTTCTTCTGATAAGAGAGCAATTCAAGGACATTCAAACTGTCCACTCCTACTCGAAAATAGAAATAACACAAATCTCTCCTTACGGTAGAAACGTTTTGCTTTGGTGAGCGAGAGTTTAAAAAGACGTTTATTAAATCCTTAATTTAATTCTTAAAAATTAATAAATATAATGACAACGGAATCAATTGCATGTTTCGAGACCCAAGAGATGAGACGCCACGATAACAAATTTAGAAGACCGTGGCCCGAAAAATATTTTGATGGCAACAGTTTTAATCTGACCAATACGAATAATACTTGAAAATCAGTGTACACTTAGTTTTAACTCGTTTTTAAAAATCTGTATAAAAAAGCTATTGACTTTTCCGAAATTCCGACTTCTGGAGGTTTCTGCAAATTTATCTGCTTTTCGTTAAAGAAAACCAAGTTTCTATTTTTTTTTTCTATCGGAAGAGATAGCTTTTCGTAGCACTCCTCTGTTTAATCCCAAAAAGAAGGGTTATTTGTTTGTAAATATTTAAAAATCTTAAAAATGTTATAAATATAATTTATAATTTTATAAATATTTACATTTTTTTTATAAATATTAAAAAAAGTTTTTCGAATTTTTAAAAGTTTCAGAACCATCTTTGGTTCGATTCTACGTTAATAAAACAGCCGCGAGCTTCTAGGCCAAGTAGGGGGGCTTTCGAATAATGTTTACATACATAGACTAGCTTTTTTTAGGGGGGTAGCATCTGTTTCTAGGGTTTTTGCATGTATTAAGATATCTACATCTTAAGAAATAGATGTTTAAAAAGTGTTTTTGGTAAAAACACTAGTATGGCAAAACCACCAATAATTATAAATGAAAATGCTGCAAAAATATCTATTAATATGTTATTTTTATCTTAAAACAAAACTATTTACTTTTATAATATAAATAGTACAAAAATCAATTATAAAACAAGAAAACGTCACATTTTCGTACTTCGGCTACAGTGATTGTTTCATGAAGAAGAAAACTCTTTTTGCCTCTGAAATTGTTTCATGTCTTTATATGTTTATTTTATGCAGTATTTTATTAACGACAATTTTTATTCGATTTTTATTTTATCGATTTTTATTTTATTCGATTTTTATTCGATCTTTATTTTAACAGCAGTCTGAAGGAATTCCCCCCCCCCCCCCAGAAATACAATGTTTGAAACATGATAAAAACTTCAAAGTGTTAATTAATCTTTACTCATTCTAAATGAGAGAAATATAGGTTTTTAATAACCTGAATTTTATCCGAAAGACTTAATTGTTGGTTAATCAAAATGTTAATTGTTGGCTCTTCTATGAAATGTTTCTTAATAAACACAAAAAAGGGATTATTTGAGCTCTGACGGATTTTTTTTTTTCGTGATAAATGTTTATAACGCTTTTTAATAAGCGTAATGTTCAAATTAAGTTCAATTTTTACCGCTTAGCGCTATATGCTTTGTAATTATACTTAACTTTACATTTAAAAATAATATTGTTTTAAAGAAGTTTTTAAGGATTTGTTTCATGATATACTACAATATGTTGACCTATTTTGAGGAACGTTTGCAGAGCTTTATCTCTGTATACAAATTAAATATAGTGTTTTAAAATGACCTAATATATCTAAAGAAATTTAAAATGTAATACTATTAAATAATAATTAACAATTAAATTTACAGGCATTATAATTTTAAAATAGTGCATTTAAAGTTAAATCTGAATAAGTTACAGAAAACAATTTCTAAGAAGTAAATTTAATTATTTAGTGGGATTATTGATTATTCTTTTTGTAATAAGTACCTATTATGGATGAGTATGTCAAATATTTCCCATTTCTTTACAAATACAGTTTGAAAAATGTAAGACAAAACTATAAAAATTCGTTCAGAGTGCTGTTTGAACAGGTAAAAACTGAGCTCCAGTATTGTTACTAGGCTCCAGTATTAGTACTGGCTTGCGTAGAGTTCGACTACAACTAAAGGACTAGAGAATCGGATTTGCACAACGGTTTCAAAGTGTCTCTTTTAATTGTTGCTTTAAGTCTTTATAAGGAACCTAACGCAGTACGCCAACAGATAAATACACTGGGAAAAATGTTGTTAGTAACAGATAGAACAATCGATGAATGGATGGATAGGTAAGAAATGACAAATATTTTTCTTCCCCATTATGTTTTCCTTCACTGACTTCATTTAGCAAGCAAACTTTCGTACAATGAATGTTAATTAAATAATATTTGTTAGCACACGCGTTTTCGAATTCATCATTATTTGTTGGAAGGAGGAAAGTGCTAAGGATTAACTTGTCTTGAGCTGATATTAAATTGATTAGGATGAGAAATCTTATATGCAGATATTTTGTTTTTGATCTTAAATTCAGGAACAAAGTGTGTTTTTTATATTACAAGTCAAAGGGAAACTGATATGATAGCTGCCGAAAATGAGATAAAGCTGTTTACATTTAGCCGTACCTTGAAGGCTGTTGTTTTTCGTACTATCGTCATGTTTAATTGATGGGTAAGGATTTGTATAACTTTTGTTTTTTTTCAAAGGTCATTTTGCGAATATAGAATAACATCTAAAATAAGAATAAAATGTTATGGATTCTTCATATGGTGGTAAGTAGTGTGTATACTTTATTTTAGACTGAACGATTACGAATCTTTATACAAAAAATTAGAAGTACCATATCAGAAGGCGGAAGTGGAAATCAGTAAATCCCCTACGCCTCGAAATTAAATATGCCATCATGTAAACCACATGTCATCATGTAAGCACTATCTGTAGCCGATTTTGTAAAAGATAAAATAGATATTCCAAGACTTTTTTTAATTGAAACTGAATTTTTTTATTGAACTAGGGGGCTCTGACCCCTGCTGGCTCAGCTCGCGCAACCCCCTTCGAGAGGATTCCTCTCCTATTTGACAGAGCTGAGCTCGCTTCATAACTATCTTTCCTAAAAATTCTACTTTCAAAAATCTATTTTCTATCCTTGCCCATTTTCCGCAGAAGGGAGAAGCAGGGCTTTTTTTTTAGCTCAGGGAATCCAAAAGCTGAATTCCTTGATCATGAACTGGTTTCGCTAGCTATTTCATCCGAAATTAAAGTTTAAATAGATAAACGGTTTTTTTCATCGTGTTACCCTATTATTTCTCTATAAATGTACCAAATTTCATATTTTTGTATGCTATAGTTTTCACGGTACGAGACAGAGAAATCGCTAGACGTGCCGATACGAAAAAAAAATTCACTTCAGAAGTGCATAAAAAGTAAAATATCTCAAAAACTACATTGAAATTAAAAAAAGGCTCCGTTCTGCAGAGATTCACCCATGTAGGTACCTGCCTGCAAAAATTCGTGGTCTTGCTATTGTTAGTCTATCCAGGACGCGAAATCGCAGCTCAAATATTTTGTCTTTGACATTAAATATTTCTTAAACTACAATATATATCAAACAACGGTTTATTTCAGCGTATTCCCCAAAGTTTTTTCTATAAGTATACCAAATAAGTGTACCAAATTTCATATTTTTATATGTAATAGTTTTTGCGGTACAAAGCAAAGAATCTCGAGAAATAAGAAATTTGTTAAACAGCTGCGGCGTCAGTTATTTCTTTTTTTCTAATATAGAGAGATTGTATAAAAACCTGAAGTTGAAATCGTTAGTAAATTTTTTATCTCCTCGAAAACTTCATACTTAATAAACATCAGTCATTATCTGAGCTCTATCTACAGCCGATTAACAGAAATAGCTGGTTCAATGAAAATGAGAATTCTGGATACGAGAAAAAGAAAATGGGAAGTTGACATCCTTAGTAACCTCCAACCCCCTCTAGTATGTTATGCTGAATATATATTTTAGTTATAATCTGAACTCTGTCTACATCCAATCCTGAGAAATAGATGTTGCAAAGAAAATGTAAATTTTTTAATTGAAAGTGACATTTCCCAAACCAGAAATGGTAATATTTAGTGAGTCATCCTACCTCCTACAGAATTTAATGTTGAATCTGTCACTCTTTATCAAAACTCTTATCTATCGTCAATCCTGAGAAATAAATGCTTCAAGGAAACTTTTTGAAACGGAAATGGAAAAAGAACCTGAAGTTAAAATTTTAAGTAAACCAATCTACCTCCTTTAGAATTTGATCCTGAATCTAGATTATTTATCATCTAAGCTTTTTATAGCAAATCTTAAAAAATTGATGTTTCGAGGAAAATGAAATTTTTGAACCGATAATAGAAAAAGTAGCAAAAGTGGAAATCTCTAGTGAACCTAGTAAATCCTAGCTCCTTCAAAATTCGGTACTGAATCCATATCAGTCATCATCTAAGCTATATCTATAGTAGATCCTGAGAAAGAGATTCTTCAGAAATTATTTTGGTAAAAAATATACGGTAAATTTCATTACCCCCAACAAACATTTAGAATCCAAGAAAAGCAAAAAATCTGACAGTTTTTTAAGCGTACATTTTTTAATGAGTATACATTAAAACATTATACTCCCGGCTAGCCTGTAAGATACAATGTTTCTTTTTTAATGAAAATTTAACAAGGAGATTTTTTTTTTATTGATGTTTGCAATCCTCAAAATTGACTGAATTGATTATTTGAACGATATGCTTTTATTTGCTATGCACACAAGAGGTCGTAGATTGTGACCTACAGTTCAACGTTGATTTTGAATCAATATGAGCATGTATGCATACACAGGGTTCTCCACCCATAGCCAGGATTCAAATCTGGATCGTATGGCCAGAGAGAGAAAGAGAGAGAGAGAGGTTTGGTCACAGGTGGGCTGTGGCGCGCTCACTCACATACACACACAAACATCTTCTTTTATTATTCCAACACCTTTTAAGCTTGCGGGGAAAACAAAAATGAATGATTTTGAATGTATATTTATTAATAGCATTTGACGTATAGTTCGTGTTTTCTTCTAAAACATTTTGCATTCAACTCCGTATAAAACAGCAATGAGCTTCTAATTAGAAGACTATTAAAACTTTTACAATTCTTAGGGTTTTCATACAGATCTGAAATTAATCATCCAACTAGAAAAAGGGTAAATTCACGTTGCGATATTTTCCCAGAATTCACAAAACTCATTTTCGCTTTACTCTTTAAAAGAGTTTTAAATTACGAAATAATAACTGTAACTATTAACAATTACCTCTTCCTAAAAATCGTCTTACATTCTATCGTATCTTTTAAGAAGAAGAACAAAAGCTTACAATACGATATTGTATGTGAAAGTAACTATTTTCGAAAGATTTTCAAGAACTACAATCCCGTATATAAAATATAATCCAGAATTTCCCCAGTGCATTGCCTGAAGTGTGCGTAAATCCCTGTAGCAATTTGCATTGCGATTTTCTGTGGAGTTTATATAAGAAAAACTCCATAATATATATATATATATATATATAAATATATATATATATATATATATATATATATATTTACTTTTGAATATAAAATAAATTGAGAGTTTATTATTTTCTAATTCTTTAAAACTGTGAAAAAATAGATTATTTATATAATGGTTGTCTAATACGTTTTTGCCTTTTTAAACCTTTGTACCCTCCAAAAGCCCCATGGTGGCTTAGAAAGATGAATCTTTACTTACTTATAGTATCAACCACGGGACAGAACATAATGGTGTTGGAAGTTTGATTCCCGTCCTACGGAAGGAAGGGGAGACATTTTTTTAAAAAATTTTCTAAAAAGGCCTTAGAAGACAAAATCATTGAGCACATAGTATTAACCGCAGGAAAAGAACCTAACAGAGCCGATTTTTTTATTTCTCCCTCAGGGTTGATCAAAACAGGGGTGTTGGTGATTGAAAGGTCTTTCAAGACCCCCGAGAAGCCCCAATGATCTAGAAGGCTGAGACTTTGCGTACGTATAGAACTTTACTGAGCCAAAATTTTCATTAAAGGGACTATTTTCAATACTAAGCACCACACATTATTAAATAAAATAAAACTTATTAAAAATAAGATGTAACTTAAATGTTAAAAATGTTTAGTTATCTTTGCCCACTTATTGTCTTGACAACGGACAAAGCGTAACAAAGCCGGATTTAACCCCCCCCCCCCCCGAAAAAAACAGCATAGAAAATAAGAGTTTTACGGAAAGTCTTTTCAGACTGTCCAGAAATCCCCTGGTGACTCAGCCTGCTGAATCTTTGCATACTTATCGATTACTTGAGAAACCCTGACATAGTCGGATTTTCAATTTCTCCATTGGGGAGGGCGAGATAATGGGGGTTAAAAATCTTACAAAAGCCTCCCTTCCTGTGACATAGAAGTCTACCACACATAGTCGCAATTGTTAACCACCACTAACCGTATTATGGACGGTATGGAAAATTTCGATTTTTATGCAAATTTTTATGTACTTGTTTTATTGAAAATTAACAGGAAATCAGAAAATATAGTAACCTTTCTTATGGGTAGAGCTGGTATTAAGAATAAGTGGGATCTCTACGTGGGTATTGCCGCTGCACGTGCCATTGTATCTTCATGTGTTTTGAGGGTCTGTTTAAGGTAAAAGAACTATCGACTTTTGTCGATTTTATCGATTTTAAGCATAAATATTTTGGCATATTTATAATGTTTAGAACATATACTATAAAAATATGCATGTTTTTTTTTAATATAACATTATAATTAAAAAAAAATATTAATATATCTAAAAATACGTATTTTTCGATAAAATTATTATGCGATAAATATAAATTAATTGTAAATTATTTTGGAGAACGATATTCAAAATAGGAATGCATACTTTTATAGCCCAGGATAAAATGAAGCACAAAATACAAAATCTAAATTTGTACAATAATTAATTTTAAAATTTTAGCATTTAAGAAACATAGCCCTTTAGTTTTACTATGTCAAACTAAGACAGTTGTATTTCAGTTAATGAAGGTCGTTTTTAGGCCCCTTAAAACATCTGTGTGTGTGAGTGTGTGTACAGTCATTTGCTGTTAAGATTTGATAATTCTTTAATCCAGAATCACAATTGAAGTTATGTCACTTTGGAGAATATAATTTAAGCCTTGTAAACTCTAAATCTTTACAAGTTGTAGAGCATTATGTAATTAGTAGAAATCGACAATAAAACTGATGAGAAGGCATTTATTAACCACAGTAGGATTATTGACGAATAGCTTATTAGAAATTCTAAATTAAACAGCATTTACGAACACAGCAATCTAATGCACAGTCTATTCAAAATTCCTTTCGTCAGCAACAATGCATATTTGAATTCGAGAAAGAGTATAACTGCGTTATTTGACAGGCATTGCAGATGTTACCGTCGAAAGCCCAGACCATCCGGCTCGTCCTAGGACTTAGAGCAGCAGGCAGATGTTACCGTATTATAGTCCCTAATAATACTGTTTTTGAGTCAAATTTTTTATTTATGTCTCAGGGCCGGACATAATGGGGGGGGGGAGAGGAGTCTAACGGTGTTTTCAGACTCTCTAAAAGTTTCCCCCGATGACCTAGAAGGCTGAAACTTACACACTTATAGTATGGATCACTGGACAGAATTTAACTGAGGCAATTTTTTATGGAGGAATATGATATAAAAATTTGCAATTTAGCGTCAAAAAATCGATTTTTTTTCTTCCTAATTTTAAATCTACATATTCTTAAAAGTCACTTCCCAAAATTCTAGATTTCTATCTTGAACTGAAGTGCTCTTTAGAAGAGATTTCATAAAGTGTTATTGTTCATAATCGTCTTTATAAAGTGAAAACTTTATCTGTCTTTTTATAAGAATATAAATTTTACATTTATCATTTTATTATAACCGCTAAATGCTTTTCAATTTACAATAATCATAAATATTTTGATATATTTATAATATTCAGGACATGTACTAAAGTGCATGTTTAAAAAATGTAACATTATAATTTTGGAAAAATATTAATATATCTGAAAATATGTATTTTTCGATAAAATTATTATGTGGTAAATATAAATTAATTGTAAATTGTTTCGGAAAACAACATTAAAAATAGGAATGCATACTTTTATAGCCTAGGATAAAATGATGCACAAATTAAAAAATCTAAATTTATATCATTATTAATTTTGAAATTTTAGCATTTTAAAAACATAGCATTTTAAAGGTGATTTTTTTTATTTTTCAAAATTTCACAAATTTAGAAAATATATGCTTTTTTTTTATAATGTGTTTTACAATAAGGTAACTTGTAAATAACAAGACTAATTTTTCTTCTGCATGATGATTTAAAGAAAATAGAATTTTTGTGTAACGATTTCCCTTAAAATGGCTATTATAGACTCTTAAAGTTGACTCTTAAAGTTAAAATGGTTATTGTAGACTCTTTTTTAAAAGTTGCATCTTAATTTTTTAAGAGTATTCGTTCTCTTGTCTTTGACATGCTTAAATATTTGTTTTTTATGTATAGCGTATTGCTCTACAAACTCCATAATAAAATAATGAGCTACTTCTGACTACGGAGAAATATTATCCTCTCCTTCGTGATAGGGGTTCCTTTCGAATCCTGGTAGATCAGTTAGTAGAGCGCTGGTCTCAAGATCCATAGATCAAGACTAGATTATTTCCATCCCATTCTTTTATTGAAATGATGTCCGTGTGACGTTGTTGGCCTTAACATTAGAAATTAAGTAAAGACAGTGTGAATATAAAAATAATGCTTGTTGAATAAAGGCCGGCTATACATATACGGTTTGACCTTCAGTTAGAACTGACAGGCCACACTGTGACAGTTATGCCTGTTTGTCCCGAGCCCCTCCACATACATAGATCGGACTGTCGGTACATCACCTTTAATCTGCCTGGAAATCTTGCAGTGGGTAGCGTGTACAACTCATGAAAACCTGGGTGACTTTGCTAGAAGACCAGGTTATACACGTCAGTTCAATCACAGCGCCGCACGGCCGGCCGGCAAAACCGCAAGCAATTTTACAGTCCAACCAACCGTCGAAACGATTTGCCGGAAAGCCACTCCATACACATCAATTCAATCTTATAAGCTTGTATGTTCAAGCCGAAAGACACGCCAAACTGATGTACCTGTATGGCTCGCCTAAGAAAATAAAAAAAATGCCTTCATTGAGACAAGAGTCTCAGCTTCAAAATATGGAGGGACGGGAAAATGTGAGGTACTTTAAACAGAGCAGGTACATACATAGAGCGTTGGGTTATGAGGTTCGGTGTTAGCTTTTATCTGGATATTACTTAGCTTATAAGGAAGTGCAGAGACCATATGTTATTTAAGCAATCTAGATACATTACATTGTTTTGGCTTTGTAATATGTTTTCGCAATATATTTAAATTTACACATTATAACAATGCCTCCCCCACTGGGTTCCGGTCTAAATTGGGTGGCACTTCATGGCCGTCTAAACGGTTACCTTACACCTTTCTGGTAGGACGGACGGTTTGGGTCTCAACAACAACAACATTATAACAATGCAAGAAATTATGTGATGGAAAAGTTATCATGTTACAATAACTTGTTGATAAAGGCCTGTTTCTAAAGCTAGAACTAACTTTTAATGAAACAGAACAGCTGCTAACAAAATTCAAAATTTATTTTATTCTTTACTTCTTGATCCAAAGTCCCCTTATCTTCAATGCAAATTGAGAGTGACGTCTAGAAAATAATTTAGTTATTGACTGCGCGGAAGAATTAAAAATTTATGCACGCGTATTTTCTTTTTTTGCAAGAGCGTGAGACAGAATTGTTGCTCTTATTGTGGTTATTCCACTAAGGTATTTAGTGAGAATTAATGCTGCATAGAAAATTTCATCTCTAGTGTTTTTAAAGTTGAGCTCTAAAGATTTTCTTTTATTTTTATCGTCTACGTGTGACTGTTCGTCGAAGTTGCAAGAATCAAGGAATCAGAAAAGTATTCCAATTTTTAGATATAGTTTACGATAAACATTTATTGCAACTTTATTATCTTTTAAGATTTTGATACACGAATATGAAACGAAGAAAGTAATTTTGTTATAGTAGTAGAAAAGTTAATTTTAAGATGACTATGAAAGAAGAATGGAGTAGCATATTTGTTATTATTTTTAGTTATTATCTTTAAATATTTTGATACATGAATGCGAAGCAAGAAAAATCTGGTTTTCTTGCAGTAGTAGATCAGTTAATTAATGATAATTTCATATGAGTACGTAAGAAGAATGGAGTATTATACTTATTATTATGTTTAGTTATTATCTTTGATACATGAATGTGAAATAAAAGGAATCTGATTTTCTTATAGTAGTAGATCAATTAATTTCAAGAGGAAGACGAAAGAAGAATAGAGTAGTATCTTTATTATCTATTATCTTTAGTTATTATCTTTGAAGATTTTCATACATAATATGAAGCAAAAAATCCGATTTTCTTGTGCATAGTAGATAAGTTAATTTTAAGGTGAGCATGAAAGAAAACTGGAGTATATATAGTATCCTTATTATTGGAGTATTATCTTTACTATCTTTAGTTATTATCTTTAAAGTTTGTGATACATGAATGTGAAGCATAAAAATCTATTTTTTACACTAGAAGATTAGTTAATGTTAAGATGTATGCGAAAGAAAAATGGAGTAGAACTTATTTCAAACAAAAGTATCTGTAGAGAGACATCCTATTTACTTTCATCGGACATACATTTTTATGGCTCACTCGCAGGCTGCTACGCTCCCTATCTAACCTATTCTGTGTAGTCCGCAAACGGGCAACCAAAATAAATGCTCACTAAAAAACTCCTCCTTATCTCCTTCATAGCAAGGGGGAGGAGAGGTTTCACACCCTACCTTCTCTTAGCGCAAAGAAATCAATAGAGAAATTAATTAAAAATACACCGACTAAATTGAAATATTTTGAACATAATCATATAAAATTTTTGTCCTGGTAATGAAATAGGTATTGCGTAAAAATTTTAAAACTACTTCGTCAAAAGGCGGGACTATGGTCTGCGTTTGACCATAGTCACGCCGTTTTGACTACGGCCAAAACTTTCATGGTCGAAACTCCTTCATAGCAAGTCGCGGTTACTGATTTTGACTGTCAAAATCGGTGATTATGATCAAAATGGGTGATTACGATCAAAATGGGTGATTGCGGTCAAAATGGGTGTCTACGGAAGCAGCTTACTCATGATATTATCCCAATCAAAATACATTTAGGATATGCACAACATAGACCCTATAGTACAGGTTTATTCTTTAAACTTGTGATACAGGTCAACTTCTAGGTTGTACAATTTCTGTGAAAGTGATTTTTTGTATCTGTACATAGTCACTCGATATTCGGGGTGACTATGGACGTGTCTTGTTTGTCTATTAGCTGCTTTCCTGTTACAATTGAGCTGATTTAAGAGGGAAGCAGAATGGTCGGAAATCAAACATTCTAAAGTACACGAAATTACCGGATATTTTGAGAGCATTATTTTGTGAAAATATTTCAACAAAATTCCTAAAAATTTCAAAAAAATTCAGAAAAGTTAAAAAAAATTCCCATAAATAGAAGTTGAAAACTTCCATTTAAGAAATCACAGCATACATAAAATAATAGAAGTAAACTTTGAAGAAACACAATTTGTTGCAGTACCAAATAGGCAAAAAGAGGCAAAATAACTTTTGATAGATTAAATAATACATAAAGAGATCCTGAACGCTGCAGAGTCCACTTCCGCAATAAGAGCTTACAATTCCATCTCAATAGCTCAATTGTAAGAGCATCTGATGATCAGTACGAAGATCTGCGTTTCAAACTTCAGCTGAGACAGCAAAATTTTTAAAATTGCGCTCGAACAAATGAATTCCGCAGGTTAAGCAATGATGTTGGGGGTTTGAAAGGGATCCTAGTACGACTAGCATGGATTTCCATTTAAATGTGTAATATGAAGAAGATGAATATGGTTTCCATTTCAAACATAAAATGAAAATATTATCGTTGGATAAAAAGTCGTCAAAAGAGCTCTAACGGTTCGGTTCCTTGTTGTGATTACAGTTTTTGCAACCTATAATTCGTTATCCTGCATGAAGTAGAAGAGGAATGTCGAGAGTCGAACAGACAAGAAGTTGCACTTCGATTCGTAATATGGAAAAGAAGAATATGATGTCTATTTCAAACATAAAAGAAAAGGTATTCTCTGGAGAGAGATCGTCATATGGAAAACCTTAGAGGTTCGATTTCAGACTGACATCAAATATTTTTACAACTTATAATTAGCTATCCAACATAAATAGAAAAGGAAAGAGGAAGACGGAACAGATCAGAAGTTGAACTTCGATACGAAATGGGAAGGAGGAGAATCTATTGTCCATTACAAAAGTAAAAAAAAATTCGATCTATCATATGAAGGACAAGAATGTTGTGTCCATTATAAACATATATGGAAAAGATAATTGCTGGATATGGAAAGTCGTCTGGATAGCTTTAGCAGTCCATTCCATGCCGAGATTAAAGTTCTTTAAAACACATAATTAGCTATTTAGCATAAAATAGAAGAATGTGAAGGGCCAAATAAATCAGAAGTTTCACTTCCACCCGTAATATGAAGGATAAGAATGTAATGTACAAATAGAAAAGAACAACAAATAGAAAAGAATAAGAAAACAAATAGAAAAGAAACAAATACAAATAGAAAAGAAACTTCGATTAGTCATATGAAGGAGAAGAATGTAGTTCTCTTTACAAACATAAATGAAAAAGATAATCGTTAAATAGAGATAGCTTTAAGTCTAAATAGCTTTAATGGTTTCATTTTATGCTGAGATTAAATATCTTTAAAAAATAGCTATTTGGCATAAAAAAGAAGAATGAGAAGGGCCGAATATATCAGAAGTTGCACTTTTATCCATGATATAAAGGAAAGGAATAAAGCGTTCATTGCAAACAGAAAATAAACTTCGATGGCAAAGATAATTGCTAGATATAGAAGTCGTTTGGATAGCTTTAGCGGTTCCATTCCATGCCGAGATTAGAGTTCTTTAAAACACACGATTAGCTATTTAGAATAAAATAGAAGAATGAGAAGGGCCAAATAAATCAGAAATTGCATCAGAAATTGAAACACCCTTCGTATGAAAATTCTCCTATATTTTCATATAAAGCAGAACAATGTGGTGTCCATTATAATTATAAAAGAACGTAATTTGAACGAGAAGAATAGGGTGTCCATTTTAAACATAAAAGGAAAATATAATCGTTAGATAGAGTGTCGTCTGGACAGCCTTAGCGGTTCGATTCGCTGATGAGATTAGAAATGTTTATAACTAATAATTAGCAATTCCGCATAAAATAGAAGATGCATGAGGACGGTCGAACAGACAATAAGTTGATCTTTGATCTGCACTATGTAGGAGAATAAGGTAGTGCCCATTTCAAATATAACAAGAAAGATCAATCATGCATGAAACATTGAATATGAAACACTTTCCAACTGCAATGCAATTTTATTTAAACATCTCTAAAATGCGATACATTCAGCGGTAATATTTTTAAAATTACCACAATAATACAATAATATATTACATTTGAAAACTTAATTATCATCGAAAAAAATGAACTTTATTCAAATGACGTCATTGAGATATAAATCGCCTGGTTCTGTATGTAAAAGCTGTAAATATTTCATTTATACAATTTTATTCCATTCCTTTCATTCATCACAATATTACAATAATTTATTTTATTTAAAAACTTGAAACCATGGAGGTAAACGTAATTTAACTCTATGCTTAAAACTTCATCGAAAAAGTCTGCTATAAAATCGTCTGGTATCTATGTAAAATCAATGAATGTTTCATTTATATCAGCTATATTTCAGACTCAAAAAGCTAAATAATTTGCGTTAAAGAAATTCAGCAATTCTTATACAACTCATCCTACATCTTTATGTGTTGACACTCTCCATAAGTAAAAATTAAGCTTCATTGTAGAAATAATCAAAGTTTGATGATCATTTAAATTCAAATATATTGTAATTGCGTTGTTTCAGAAAGTAGATCCACAGAAATTAAGCAAAAATAAAGCGGTTTTAGGACTCATACAACACTAAATATAAATTAAAAAGAATTTTAAAAATCACGATTTTGACACAAGTTGGATGGCATTGATCCTTTAAACTGAAATATATTGTAATTGCGTTATTTCAGAATATAGATGCACAGAAATTAGGCAAATATAAAACGGTTTTAGGATGGATACAACACTAAACATAAATTAAGAAGAACTTTAAAAATCACGAATTTAACACAAGATGGATGCCATATATTATTTTGAAGTAGGTCATATGATTTCTTCATATAATATGGGTGTAATTATTATTTTAATTTTTATTTCAAAAACTACCGAATATATTTTGAAATTTTTTCATATTTTTAATGGGATAATTTGAATATTTCCTAAAATTTCGAAGCAATTTGTGAACTTTAAATTCGCTTAAAATATGTTTGAAAAATTAGGTCCCATGGGGTTCAATGTATTTCATTTTTTCAATCCGGGTTCAATCCAAAACTAATTGGGTGATGTTATTCATTTATATTCCCATAGGTCCCACAGACCGTCTGAATAACGTATTAAAATTTCATTTTGATAAAGTCATTTTTACGGCAGTTATCGTGCTAACGGACAGACAGACATACACTAACACAGTCCTAAACACTTTTCAACTATGTTGTAAAGTGTTAAAAACAAATAAAATTGTTGAATAGACTGTCGGCTGGATAGCCCTAGAGACTCGATTCTCTGTTGACAATAGTGTTCTTTGCAACTTATAATTAGCATTCCATTATATGCTCGGTGTCAATCTATGATAAATAGTTATGCACATCGAGAATGTAAGGTTTTTAGTGCGCTGTTGCAGCCACTGATTTTGAGCTTTACTACACATGATAATATTTTCCGCTAGGAGAAATGTAATGAGCACACTTTTCAGCTCTGCTACAAAATTCCCAAGCGATATATTTAAAATTACGCATTATGACAATGCAAGTTGAACTGAAAACAATAACAAGCTCCTGAAAAATGTTAATAAAACCCTGTTTCCAACACTGAGAAATTTTCAAATGAAAGAGAAAGAGTGCTAACAAAATTTACTTCTTTACTTCCTGCTTCGGGGCTCTCTTTGCTGCTATGCAAATTAAGAGTGACGTCTAGAAACTAATTTGGTTATTGACTGCGAGAAGAATTAAAAATTTATGCAAGCGGGTATTCCACTCTTTACAAGAACGCGAGAAGAAATTGTTACTGTTATTATTGTGGCGGCTCCTGTTAGGTATTTAGTGTATTAATGCTGCATAACAAGATCTTATCTCCAGTTTTTTAAATTGAATTCTGAAAGGGTCTATCGTTTTCAACTTGTACGTATGGCTGTTCGACTCTCAAAGAACAAGAATATTGAATCGGAATGTTTGAAAATTATTTCTAACTTTAGAATAAATAAGGCGCTATGTATTTACAATATTTCATCCTCAAAGATTCATTGCAATATAGAACAAGAAAGATTAATCATGCTTAAATCATTGATTATGAAACACTTTCCAACTTCAATGCAATTTTATTTAAGAAAGTCGAAAATGCAATACATTCCTCGGTAATATTTTAAAACTTATCACAACACTACATTGATTTATTATATTTGAAAACTTAAACCTTCATTGAAAAAAATGAACTTAATTCAAATGACGGCATTGAAATATAAATTGCCTGGTTTAAATATCTCTAAAATGCAATACATTCCACGGTAATATTTTTAAAACTATCATAATACTACGATAATTTATTATATTTGAAAACTTCATCGAAAACAATTGAAATAAATTCAAATGACATCATAGAAAAAATAACACGCCTGGATCTCTCTATAAAAGCAGGATTTCATTCATAACTTTCTCCATTTTATTCATCACAATACTATAATAATTTATTTTATTTAAAAATTAAGACCATGGAGCTACAATTCACAAACTTTATGCTTAAAACTTCATCGAAAAAAATCGTCCTTCTGTTTATAAAACCAATTAATATTTCATTCATATCAGCCATGCAGACTTCATGGACTGAATTATTTTGTGTTAAAGAAATACAGTAATTCTAATACAACTCATTCTACATATTTTGCTGTTTACATTTTACATAGGTGAAAAATAGGCTTAGTTGTAGAAATAATCAAATTTGAATGAGAATTTAAACTCAAATATATTGTCATTGTGTTGTTTTAGTATGTAGATGCACAGAATTTAAGCAAAAATAAGGTAGTTTTAGGACGGATACAACGCTCAATATGAATTAAAAAGAACTTTAAAAATTCACGATTTTGAAACAAGATGGATGCCATATATCATTTTGAAGTGGGTCATGTGATCGTTTCATATCATGGTCACGTGATCGTTTCATATAAGATGTGTAATTATTATTTTAATTTTTATTTAAAAAATTACTGAATATATTTCGCCTAATTTTTTTTTATATATTTTATGGAACAATTTGACTATTACCTAAAATTTTCGAAGCAATTTGTGAATTTTAAATCCGCTTAAAAAATGTTTGAAAAATTAGGTCCCATAGGGCTCAATGTATTTCATTTTTTCAACCCGGGTTCAATCCAAAACTAATTGGGTGATATTATTCATTTATATTCCCATAAGTCCTACAGACCGTCTGAACAACATACTAAAATTTCCTTTTGATTAAGTCATTTTTACGACAGTTATCGTGCTAACGGACAGACAGACAGACAGAATGAACAAAGTCATAAACACTTTTCATCTTTGTTGTAAAGTGTTAAAAAATATGCTGATGTGGACAGCACATGACTTTTGTTGCATAATGCAATGACTTCCCTCCTTACACAGGGAATTAATTGTGTACATAATCCACGGTATAATATTTTCTGCATTAAATTAACATCACGTAAATTAAACTGACGGTTTTGGCAACTAAGTTCAAACAAAGTCACTTATTCATACGCACGTAAAAAATTCTCATTAAATTGCAACTGACTGTGAATATTAATTTTCCATGAAAATTAAATGACTATTGGCGAATTCTTTAGAGTTAAAATACAAAACTTCTACAAAATGTATCTTCTCTCGAGAATGAAACTTACTAGATCCACGAGGATGATATTTACAGATTTCTTACATAATTTTACATATAGAAATTGAATATATTCCATGATACTTACTACTTTTCAATTATATAGAGTTTTTAAAAAAATATATTTGAAAAACGTGTAATACCTTCAGAACGGTTAATGCCATGCGTTCTTAAATTAGTGTCGTTAGTTTTCTAATGAAACATTACGTATAAAATAGTTATTTATTTAAAAATATTAAAGGCACTGATTTTTTAAGGATTCTTTCAAAGATATTCGAAAATTGTGCAATATCTCGGGAACAGTTCGTGCTAGCACTCTAAAATTTATATCAGTCATTTTCTAATGGACACCGGCTTATGAAATGATTATTTATTTATAAAAATTCGAGATCTGGATCATTACATTCAAAAACTGTGAGGGGGGGGGGGCGGTGTTTCTTGAACATTTGATTGTGTTTAAAACCAATAAGTTTCCAGTATTGACTGATTTTAATAAATCTTATTAATTTATTTTCGAAACGCTTCATTCGTTCGTTAGGTATTGCCTCCACAAACTCACTGACACACACCATACATACACACACTAATATACAGACATACACACTAACGTACATATACACACACTAATATACATACACATTAACATATTTACACACATGCACAGTAACAAACACACATACACACATGCACAGTAACAAACATACACACACATACACAGTAACAAACATACACACACACATGCACAGTAACAAACATACACACATCAACATACATACATACACCCATGCATCACCCTAAAACGTTCTGTTCGAGTTCAGGGAATCTTGAAAAGTGCTCTTCCGTTGAGAACTCGAATTAAAATTTTGAACCCCTTCCCAACACTTTCCTTGCACATTATACTATGTAGGTGGGGGATGTAAAAGAAAATTTCATTTTTATTACAGTGGATAATTATATTTCCTAATGAACACTGAAGAACTAAGGCTCAGTTACTTCAAATCAAGAAATATCTGCAGCGAGAAGCTGCATCACAGTTTTTCACATAAAAAGTTCGTATGCTTACATGCAGGGCTTCTAGGAAAGTTATTAAGAACCTCAATAACTGTGTAAGGAAAGGTTTATGAGTGTACACGTTAGGTCTATCTACAGTAAAGTGACCGTATACCATCGAATAAAAGTGACTGCTGTGGATAATTAAAAAAGTTAGGATAAACAAAGAGATATAGGCGAAAAGGCCAATTACAAAATTAAACCGGTAATCAAACACGAGTTTACCGATTATAATTCAGGTTCTACATCATTCCGGCTATGTCAGGTAATACCTTACATCATCATCCTTCGTAACAAGACCAGGGGGGGGGGGGGGTAGAACAACCTCCGCAGACCAGTACCATATTATTTTTTGTTTGATCGCCAGTTGTAAAAAAGTAATTCATTTTAATCAAAAATGACAATTAACTGGAACTAGGAATCAAACCGTGAGCTAGTGATTTTCCTCAGATGCGCTACCTCTACCCTATTCCGGCCATAGAAAGTAATTTCTTATAAGTGTGCAATGAGAATGTAATAAACATATCAGCTTGTGTTTACTTATTTCTTTTATTCACTGAGTAATATATCGTATATATAAAACTTCGCAATAAAACATTACGCAGAATAAATAAAGAGAATAAATAGGAACTACAGCCAATTCGATTCTGAACTGTAGACCCCGATCAAACAGTTTCGCGTTTACAGAAACCAACTTGACCCAACTCAATAGTGTAGATGGTACTTCAATAGATTGCACCAAATTGAGTTCCATGTTTAGTGTGGAATATATACGAGATGATTTAAACTCCTCTATCTTCTATGGAGCAACTTGATTTTGATTCAGCTTTAAGCTATAGTTACTTAAACGGTTTTTTAAGGTTCTCAATACAAGTTCGCTATATCATTTTAATGTCCTACAGGTAACATGAATTTTTTTTTTCCTAATGGCCAGGCATTGACTCTTTCATCTTCGCCTATACATCGGCCGGAACTGTAAACCTCTTAGCCGTCATATGACGTTGCCCCAGAGCACCAATGGGGTGGGAACACATTGCGCCCAACAACACAAACATCCAGCCTGAAGTGGGACTCGAACCCACAACCCGGCGGTCGAACGAGTACGAGGAAACGCTTGCCTTTTGACCGTTCGACCACCGCGTCGGCGGTAACATGAAATAGATCGCCGAATTAATTATTAATTATTATCGTTTTGACTTTTCACAATGGCTACGATTTATGGTTGTGATTTTAAATTCCTGACTGCTACGAGGAACAGGTTGCTATCCTGTATGAAATTGAAGAGGTTATTCAGATTGGTAATTGCACATCGATATGAGATATGAAATAGAATGTAGGGTTTACTTTAAAAACTTATATTATTTCTTTCTTTTGACCCAGACAGTCCGATCTAAGGTGTAAGCTATCTGTTTGGGTGGCCTTAACTAATTTAGATCGGAACCCAGTGAGGTGATATCCACAGGTACTGTACTGTTCTTCCACTGCAAACCTCTCGGAAGGACATTCGGACTCACAGATTTAAGGTGCCCGTACACCGCGTAAGCACGGGGACAGTTTGGGCAGAGCCGGGGATCGAACTCGTATCCTCCGAGTGCACCCTCCGTGTCTTAACTATTGGTCTATCCCTCTCTAACAACTTATATTCTGGTTGCTGTTAGATTGTATAAGTATATTTAGATATGATAGTATTAGACAATTTTAATAACCGTCAAATTATTTATATAAAAGGCCTAACATACACGTACCGTTTAGCTCTTAGTTAGAATTAACAGACCAAACAGCGACAGTTATGCTTGTTTGTTCCCTCTCTCCCCACGTAGATCGAACTGTTATTTTTTCTTTCATCCACCCAGACCGTTCAACCTACCCGAACAAACTGTCAGTCCATCATCTTCAGTCTGCCTTGGAATCTTATTGTGAGTAAACAGAATATGTTGAACAATGCTTGCAAACCCGTAGCCGGAAGGATGCGCCATACACGTCAGTTCAACCGCTACGTCGCCACGGCTTGCCGACTCTTTCTGGTAGGTCGGACGGTCTGGGTCTCAACAACAACAACGGCTTGCTGACAAAACTGCGGGAATTCCTACAGTCGAACAGTTCAAACATTCTGTCGCAAAGCTGCCTTACACACATCAGTTCAGCCTTTTTTAAAATTTGGACTGTTCAAGCTGATCAGAAGGCCAAACTGTACACGTATGGCGGGCCTGAGGAGAAAAACATACACCCAGTTGCTCCATAAGAAACTGTTGTGACACGTCACAACACTTTATTTTATTATTCCAAATTAACTTATTTTTTTATAAATCATTAAATATTTTATTTTACTTTATTATTATTCCAAATTATCTTATTCAAAATTGCTTTTATTTTATATATCCATTAATAGACCAATTGTCTCTTTTATTAATTTTAATTATATTGTGCTGCAGTATTCATATTCTTATGTATGTGTATGACATCCACTTTCTTACTGCGGTAAAATGACACCCGTTTTCGACAGTTGGTAAATCCGGTTTCAGGTGATACGTGGATCCTTTTAATCACAGAATACTATATTCAGAAGGCTCACTCCCATAGGATCCTATGGCAACATTTCTAACATGGGATGTCGCATAGACACTAGCGCTAGTCAGATGGACCAACTGAAGTGCGATGCGTCTGCCAGATTTGGCGCGTTATCGCTCGCTTGGCGATTTTTTTTTAAACGGGAGGGGAACAAAATGTTGAGGACTGTACTTTTATAATTTTTGAAACTATAGAAAGGATCAGGATTTAAAAATACATTAATCTGCAACATAAATATATTCATTAGTTTAAGAATATTTAAATAAACATAGTTATATATTTAATTCAAATAATCATAAAATAGATTAAAAAATACACACATTGCATTGTCTCACTATAAAACATAATGCACAAAAAATTACAAGCTAACATACTCAAAAGACTTAAATATTATATAATATTTTCAGTCTAAAAAGTATACTAGCGTGTTGATCGTTAATTACTTGATCCTTAATTTATTCTGGGATACTGATAATAGACTTTTTTTTTAAATATAAAAATATTCATAAAGTAAATATCAAATTTACATAAATGCACTATCGAAGTTGTGGAACTCAATCATTAATTACCCGAGGGGGGGGGGGGAATTTTCCACCATAAGGCACTTAATAAAAATTTTACATAAATATATACACATACTATATCACATTCAACTAAGAAAAAGCTATCCAAATATCAATTATTTCACATTTTATAAAAATACGGAAAATATTTTTTAACTATACCACTACCTCTTAAAATTTAGTCTAATCCGGCAGTAATAACACAGCACTAATATACTTATATGAACACGTGTATACTTATGAACACGTGTATACTTATAATGAACACGTATGTAGGATGGTGATAACTAAAATTATTTCAATTTTAATAAACATAAGTTACATACCCTGTAACGCAACCAGTTTTCTTTTATCAATCCATTTCTATGAAATGATCTAAACACTTAACAAATAATCCTTTTTCACGTTACTCAAACCACGCTAGTCTGTTCTAAGTTTTCGCCGGGCGAAATAGGGTTATAACATTGAAAATCGTCTTGGAACCAAATCAGACTATCGCCAAGCCCTCGGAACAAACCAGACCATCGCCAAGAGCGCGCCAACCCAATGTTTGGTCTATCTCTAATGGCCGCCGCGAAAACGAAACTATTGAGAGTGACAGGTCTGTATAGTAGTCTGTGCTTTTAATCTCCTTGGTTGAGCGAGAGTTAAGTTTTTGTCTGATGGCAACTTCCTGTTTAGGCGGGAATTTCTTCTCTATGGAATAAGTGCTGAGCCATTCGCTTCTCTCGAAAATTGATGTAGCGTGAAGGTGATATTTTTGGGGTCCCCTTCTGGGGACCTTATTCTGGGGTGCCTCGTGCTTTTTTTTGCACCATTTTGTTCTTTATGTGAAGTATTGTAAAATGCAATCTACTGTAAAAATGAAATCTATCTGATTACGTACCATAAGAAAATCAACGTATCTGTTTTGTGTTACGATTTATGAATTAAGTATGAATTATTTGAATTCTTATTTCCTGAGAAAGATATATATATATTACAAACTGTAAATACAAAAATCTGCAATTGTAAAATTGATTGATGACCCTTTCATTAAATTTATTTGAGTCAAGTTAAAGAAATGTTATTTATTTCTTGGTTCGACAGCGGCATTTGTCACTATGGATATTTTTCTGTGGATTTCAACCTTTTTGCCAATTACTATGCATTTCTTATCTCAATGCAAGGAAAGTCATGTTTGTTACTATGCATCTATGGATTTGATTTTTGTCAATATACTGTGCAGTTCTGGTCTTATATTCTTCTGAAAGAATTGTTATGTTGGACATAAATTAGACCTAATTATTATCACCATCTTTCATCTGCCTTTTGTGGATTATTCAAAAAAAGATTTGCTTGCAGAAAAAATAAAATAACCTAACAAGTCATCATGATGATTGAAATATTAGTCATTTTTTTTTTTTTTTTCTGGCAAGGAATGATGTTAAGACAGCAAAGTGCATTTGACTTTCGTAGAAAAGGGGCTCTAGATGTAGCTATTAACATTGTGGAATCTATTTTGGAATTGTGCTCTGCTATTATATCGTTTTTTTCTTCTTCAAAGTGAGTTTGAACTTTAAGTGCAGTAAAAAAAAAAAAGGAACTCTTGACGTGGCCACAATCATTATGGAATTCATTACTTTGCACACATACTTGATCAAGAATTTTATCATTAATTATAAGATATAATATTGATTATGAGACATTTCATACTTTGCAGGTAAGAATTTTAAGGCGCTCACATACAAGTATGGTTTAATTTTAAAATAACACAACGCAATGCTTTATATTCAAAATTCTATTCCCCATTATACGATCCCATTCCATTAAAATTAACTATTTAATTAATTCCCTTTCATTTTAATTGTATGTGAGTGTCCGACCCAATCAGGTGTTGAGATATGATCGTTCAATTGAATTTATTTTCTTTAATTAAGTCTTTTGAATGGTTGTATCACAACAGAAACATAAACCCAGCTGCTCTATAAATAGGATAATAATACTTTAAGTTAAAAAAAAAACTAACAAGAAATTTTCTTTGATGCCTTCAGGTCTCGAAACAGATTGATTTGGACTATTTCGACGCTCTTTTGTTCTTTTTATGTATACGAGACCTACATTTACCAGGAACTACAGTTTAAGTGGATTAAACACCAATACGAATACGTTTGCATACCCCTGTTCTCCACCCATTTCTTCCAAGAAAATGTTTTGCAATGCAGATCTTCGGCATTAAGCTGGTCCCGGATAAAAAAAAATTAAAAAATGCATTTCTTTAACAAACCAATGAATTCTTCAATAAACTAACAAACCAATGAATTCTTCAATAACAAGCCAATGAATTCTTCAATAGCAACGCAATGAATGAATTCAACAACAAACCACTGAATTATTCAACAAACCATTTTTTCAATAAACAGTTGAGGAATTTTTCAAATTTTTCATTGGTTTGTTTCTTCGGCATAATACTTTGGCTTAGAAATTTGAAAATTTATTCTTACAAGTTTATTTACATTTTAATTACATTATACTTGTTAGCGTCTTAGATTCTTTGACTCGGTAATTTCAAATTGTTGCATTAATATATATTTCACATTTAATCTATATATATATATATATAAATCGTTGCGTGAAATTCAAGTACGAATTAGAATAAAGCATTTGACGAAGTCTGCATATCAACGGAACGAAAGTGCGTATCATTTCATTAAATAGTCTACGCTCATTCTCCAGAAATTGATTCATCGATAAGTGCCAAAGGGATCCCAAAGCAAATATTGAAAGTGAGTAAGTTCATTTAGCTCTAACAACAGTTTTCATATTCTCACATTCCTGGAATTAAGATATAAGTTTAAATTATAATTTTCTCGATGACAAAATGAAACTTGGTGTAAACCAATTAATGATAAAATGGGCTCTTTAATTGATTGATTCAACTTTACTGTTACCTTTGAGTAAAATGACGCTAGATTGGAGTTGTTGATTTGCTCTTATTTTGGGGTGGTTTAGTTCTAGAAAATAGATTTCGGGCAGCATTTGTTATGAACCTGGAAATTAAGTCTTCACTATAAAACATCGATAAAGAAATGTTCCGAGAATTTTTACCTCAGCAGGGGGAGGGGGGCGATATTACTTTTCTAGAATACATGTGAATGCATAGGGAAAAAATTGGAACGGTGTGAAAAATTGCAACTTGAATTTTCAGCGTTTCTACACGTTTCGAGCACTATAGAACCCGAAAAACTATTTTTAGCGTGACGCCTGTGTGTGTCTGTCCGTCTGCACAATGTATGTATACACTCTATATCAAAGTTAATTGACAAAATTTCACAAAATTGGGTGGATAAGTTACTTATGGATTACCCCGGTGCTGATTAGATTTTGATACGATTCGGTAAATAATTCGGTTCGCTTTGCAAAATGGCGTGCAAAAATCGTCAAAATCTAAAACAAGAAAGATCAATCATGCATAAATCATTGATTACGAAACACTTTCCAACTGCAATGCAATTTTATTTAAACATCTCTAAAATACGATACATTCAGCCGTTATATTTTTAAAATAATCACAATACTACAGTTTATTATATTTGGAAACTTCATCAAAAATAAATGAGCTTTATTCAAATAACGTCATCGCCTGTCTCTATATAAAAGCAGTGAAAATTTCATTCATAACCTTTTTCCATTCCTTTCATTCAGCGGCGAATTTTTTAAAATTATCACAATACTACAATAATTCATTTTACTTAAAAACTTAAAATCATGAAGGTAAAAGTACTGTATAACTCCATGTTTAAATCTACTTCGAAAAAGGAAATAGAATCGTCTGCTTCTCTATGTAAAATCAATGAATCTTTCATTTATATCAGCTATATTGCAGACTCCAGCGCTAGATAATTTTGCGTTAATGAAATTCAGCAATTCTTGTACAACTCATCTTACATCTTGATCTGTTTACATTCTCCATACGTTGTTGTTGTTGAGACTCAGACCGTCCGACCTACCAGAAAGGTGTAAGGTAACCGTTTGGACGGTCGGGAAGTGCCACCCAATTTAGACTGGAACCCAGTGGGGGAGGCATCCACAGGGACCGTACCCTCCTTCCCTTACCACCAACCACTCGGAACGACTTACGGACCCACATGTTTAACGTGATTGTACTCCGCATGAACATGGCGGTAGTTGTGGCAGCGTGCAAATCCAGCGCGCAAACCACCGGGCTACCACGCCCGAAATGTGCCAACAGCACGCGGTGTTCCCAGGTGGTCACCCACCCAAGTACTAACCGCGCCCGATGCTGGTTGACTTCGGTGATCTAACGAGAACCGGTGTTTTCAGCACGGTAGAGCAGTTGGCCACCATTCTTCATACGTAAAAATCAGGCTTCGTCGTAGAAATAATCATTTTGATGATCATTTAACCTCACAAATATTGTAATTGCGTTGTTTCAGAATACAGATGCCCAGAAATTAAGCAAAAATAAAGCGGTTTGAGGACGGATACAACACTAAATATAAATTAAAAATCACGATTTTGACACAAGATGGAAGTCATATTTTATTTTGAAGTGGGTCAAGTGATCTCTTCATATGATATGGGTAT